>CAHIKZ030001358.1:1157500-1167500 GCA_903632075.3 Acanthosepion pharaonis | reverse complement strand
ATAGATAGATATGAACAGACTGAAATAGATAGATAGATAGATATGAACAGACTGAGATAGATAGATAGATAGATAGATAGATAGATAGATAGATAGATATGAACAGACTGAGATAGATAGATAGATAGATAGATAGATAGATAGATAGATAGATAGATAGATAGATATGAACAGACTGAGATAGATAGATAAATAGATAGGTATCAACAGACTGAGATAGATAGATAGATAGATAGATAGATAGATAGATAGATAGATAGATAGATAGATAGATATGAACAAACTGTGAGAGATAGATAGATAGATAGATAGATAGATAGATAGATAGATAGATAGATAGATAGATAGATAGATATGAACAGACTGAGATAGATAGACAGATATTAAGAAAGAAAGAATGAGACTGATATACAGAATTAGAAAGATAATTGCATTTTTATTTAGCTATATCTTTCCCTGGATCTATCTATCTATCTATCTATCTATCTATCTATCTATCTATCTATCTATCCTATCTATCTATCTATCTATCTATAAATACAGATGAATAATGCGTTGCACATAGGGGAATATATGTAAAGATGTATAGCTGATGAGATTGCCAGAATGAAGAGGCTATCTGATAAGGTTTCCATGTGAGGTGAGAAATTTGTGTATTTCGAGAGTGTAAATTAAATAAGCGCGCAAGAAACAAATCGGGTGTGGAGATGAAGTGCGTATTTCTGGAAACTTCGGATTATCTCAAAGACAGCAGACAGAAAAACTAATAAAAATTCCAGTGATGAGGAGAAAGATGAATTTCTTTACTTATGTCAGAAGAGGAAAATATGACGGAATGCGATAGAAATAGGAAAACACTCAATGGATAAATGGGAAAGGGTGTTTTTTTTTCTTGAATGACTAAGAAGTAAATTTACTAGGGATAAATTAGATAGAAGAAGAAGAAGAAGAAGAAGAAGAAGAAGAAGAAGAAGAAGAAGAGAGCGAATTCAGAGATGAAATGATGAAGAAAGACTAAAAGGCAGAATAGCAATGACGGAAACCAGTAAAGTCAGAAAGAATAAAACGTTTGACAATTGAATAAGAAGTAATAGTAATAGTAGATGATGATGATGATGATGATGATGATGATGGTGAAGAAGAAGAAGGTGAAGAAGAAGAAGAACAGCAACAACAACAAAAATAACAACAATAACAAAACAACAAGAAACCAAATCAGAGGTGACATCGAGAAGAAAGCGATAAAGGCGAAATAGATCGGAGGGAAAATCAGTAAAGAAAGAAGTAATAACAAGGCAAACATTGCAGAAGAAGAAGAAGAAGAAGAAGAAGAAGAAGAAGAAGAAGAAGAAAGAAGAGGAAGAAGAAAAGAACAACAACAATAACAACAACAACAACAAAAATTACAACAACAAGCAGAAGAAGAAGAAGAAGAAGAGATTTAAATCTCAGGAGGAAAAATGAATAATAAACAGGAACAGAAATTAATATCTGTAAAGAAAGAAAGAAAGAAAGAATATAAAGAAAACCATTAAAGATGAAAAAAAGAAGATGGAGGACGAAGAAGAAGAAGAAGAAGAAGAAGAAGAAGAAGAAAAAAAAGAAAAGAAAAGAAAAGAACAACAACAATAAAAACAACAGCAAAAATTACAACAACAAGCAGAAGAAGAAAGAAAGAAAGAAAGAAAGAAAGAAAGAAAGAAAGAAAGAAAAAAGAATATAAAGAAAACCATTAAAGATGAAGAAAAGACGATAAAGGACGAAGAAGAAGAAGAAGAAGAAGAAGAAGAAAAAAGAAAAAGAAAAAGAAGAAGAAAAGAACAACAACAATAACAACAACAACAAAAATTACAAGAAGAAGAAGAAGAAGAAGAAGAAGTGATTAAAATCTCAGGAGAAAAAAATGAATAATAAACAGGAACAGAAATTAATATCTGTAAAGAAAGAAAGAAAGAAAGAAAGAAAGAAAGAAAGAAAGAAAGAAAGAAAGAATATAAAGAAAACCATTAAAGATGAAGAAAAGAAGATGGAGGACGAAGAAGAAGAAGAAGAAGAAAAAGAAGAAGAAGAAGAAGAAGAAGAAGAAGAAGAAGAAGAAGAAGAAGAAAAACCAAAAGAAGAACAACAACCAAGCAAATCAGAGGTGACATGGAGAAGAAACAGATAGAGACGAAATAGACATGAATGAAAATCAGTAAAGAAAGAAAGAATGCCAAGGCAAACATTGAAGAAGAAGAAGAAGAAGAAGAAGAAGAAAAAGGCAGAAAAGGAGGAAGTGAAAACGGGAATAAATAAAGTAAGAAAAAGAAGAAGAGGAAAGAATGAATATCAATTAAGAAATCAAGAACAAAGAAAATTCATAGAATACGGAAGGGAAGTAGAAAAATCAAATGAAGAAAAAAAAAAGAAGAAAGAAAGATGAAAGTAAAACAAAAAGAAGCAAAAAGAGAAAGAAAAAATACATTTAAGCAGAAAGAAGAAATTCATCAGTGAACAAATGAAGCAATATATGTAGCGTTTTGGAGAGTGTGTTACATAGGAAAAGAAGTTTGTTACGAAGTTTTCAAATGAGAGCTGAAGCATTTGAATGACGGAAAGAGTGATTCGATGGAAAGAAAAGATTCAGAAGCCATATGAAGTTCTCTGTACGATAACAAAGTGGAATAAAGAATTGCAAAAAAAAAAAAAGAATGAAATTAAAGGAAACAAGAGCGTAATTTTTCACAGAGATAACTGAAGGAATTGAAAAAACCTATGTCGGTGGGAAGAATAAAAAGAGCCAGCGGATAAATAGAAGGAAAATGAATGGAAGGGAATAATAGAGTTCCTCTTTTCTTGTCTTGGTTTTATTTCAAACTCAGTGACGTAGGTTTCTCTCTCTCTCACAATTTAGATGTGACTCTCTTATTACATTTTATATCACATCAAAACATGCATACATATATACAGACATACATAAATATAGAGAATATAAAAATATATTAGTCCGCATCTATCTATCTATCTGATCAAGGGACTAAGATAGAATGACAGAGAGAGGGACTAAGATAGATAGATAGATAGATAGATAGATAGATCATCGAGGGACTTAGATATATAAAAAGATAATTAGTGACGGGGCTAAAATAGATAGAATAACACAGAGAGGGAGTAACATAGATAGATAGATAGATAGATAGATAGATAGATAGATAGATAGATAGATAGATCATCGAGGGACTTAGATAGATAGATAGATAAAGATAGTGATATTAGTGAAGGGACTAAAATAGATAGAATTACACAGAGAGGGAGTAACATAGATAGATAGATAGATCATCGAGGGACTTAGATAGATAGATAGATAAAAAGATAATTAGTGAAGGGACTAAAATAGATAGAATTACACAGAGAGGGAGTAACATAGATAGATAGATAGATAGATAGATAGATAGATAGATAGATAGATAGATGATTAAGGGACTAAAATTGAATCACACAAAGAGAGACTAAGATAGATAGATAACTGATCAGGGGACTAAGATAGATAGACCAACAGAGAGGGACTAAGATATATATATATATATATATATATATATATATATATATATATATATATATATATATATATATTAATGGAAGAGAAAGAAAGAAAGAAAGAATGTGACAGAGTGAGCGAAAAGGGGAAGAAGGGAAGAAAATAAAGTTACAAGAAATATAGTTTTTCGCAAAGTCTATAATAAAAGGAAGGAATAAAGTATCAATAATTACAAAGTATTCAGAAAAGGGGAGTAAAGGAAAATAATGAAAGCAGAATGGGAAGTTAGAAGAGATATGATTCATTCTGAAGAAAAAGAAATAACAGTTTGTAAAGACGTGAGGCAAAATTACCAAAGGAGGTAAATGTGTAACGAATGAAATACAGATCTGCCATGAACGTGTTGGGCAAGGGGCGCAATTGATATGAGACTCAACTGTGGAGTAATTCAGGCCTGGATTTGCAGCTTTCACGCATGCGTGGAACCGATGGAAAGCGAAGGAAAAGCGACGAAAACGCGAATGTGAAGGCGACACTCAGAAAGGCTCGATGAGAATATATATATATATATAGAGAGAGGAAGACAAAGAAAGAAATAAAAAGGAGTGAGCGAAAGTTAAAGGGGTCTTTTTTCTAAAGTAAAACACATTCTATATATAATACAGGACCTATCCAAATTAGACAGTAGGCGAAGAAGAAGAAGAAGAAAAGAAGAAGAGAAAGAAGAACAAGAAGAAGAGAAAGAAGAACAAGAAGAAGAAGAAAAAGAAGAGAAAGAAAGAAGAAGATGATGATGAAGAAGAAGAAGAAGAGGAAGAAGAAGAAAAAAGAAGAAGAGAAAGAAGAACAAGAACAAGAAGAAGAAGAAGGAGAAGAAGAACAACAAGAAGAAGAACAAGAAGAAAAAGAAAAAAGAAGAAGAGGAAGAAGAAGAAGAAGAAGGAGAAGAAGAAGATAAAGAAGAGGAAGAAGAAGAAGGAGAAGGAGAAGAAGAAGAAGAAGAATAAAGAAGAAGAGAAAGAAGAGGAAGAAGAAGAACAACAACAAGGAGAAGAAGAAGAAGAAAAAAGAAGAGAAAGAAGAAGAAGAAAAAAAAGAAGAAGAGCAAGAAGAAGAAGAAGAAGAAAAAAGAAGAGCAAGAAGAAGAAGAGCAAGAAGAAGAAGAAGAAGGAAGAAGAGAAAAAGAAGAAGAAAAAAAGAAGAAGAAGAAGAAGAGAAAGAAGACGAAGAAAAAAGAAGAAGAGAAGAAAGAAGATGAAGAATAGGAAAAACAAGGAGAATAGAAGCATAGAAGAAGAAAAGAAGAGATTAAAATAAGAGCTGAGGATAAGGAAAAAAACAGAAATAGACAAATGAAGTCATATTAGTAAGGAATGAAGCAGAAGAAAAAGCAGAAAATTCCCTCTAAAGAAAATAATAGAAAAGCTATTGTAAATAACCTGCGTAAAGAGGTAAAGTGAATCAAATCTAGAACAGAATAAATGTCAACTGCTTCTTTGCCAAACAAGAAGAAAATATAATTACACCACTAACAACAACAACAACACCACTAATAATAATAATAATAATAATAATAATAATAATGCTTCTCTGTTGATAATAATGTTATTCCTCTTAAGTCGAGAAAGACAGTAATCACTTTTAGCCGATATAACAAGGAACAAAAATTAGAGAAAAAATATAAACGCTCAAGCATTAAGAAAAAAATGTAAAAAGTACAATAGCAGCACAAAAGAAAAAGAACAAAAAAAAAAGAAAAAAAAGAAAAAAAACTGGAACAAAACAAAAAAAACTCATTGCCAATTTTAACGAATCCATCTTAACGGGGATTATTTTGTTTTCTCTTTGATTTTCTTCTGTTTCTCCATTATAGAAAGTGTATTATCTTCATTTCGGGCAGTTTGGCCAAGGCAGATAGTCCAAGACAATGTTTAAAAGTACGAGAGACAGAGTGGGGGAGAAGAAAATATAGCGAGAGGGTTATAGGGTGATATAGAGAGTGAGGAGGGGAGAGAGAGAAAGAGAGCGGTAAATAGACAGATAGAAGGAAAGTTATTGACGATCATAAAAGACAGGCTAAGAAGGGGTGGGGGTTTATCAAGAGCATAAGAAAAAAATAATGAAAAGAACAAATAAAACAAAACGAAAAGAAAATTAGGTTGGTCAGCTCCCTAGACTGAAATGAAGGAGAGCTACGCAGATAGAGATATTGAACGCTTGACAGACAGACAGATTTCCGACAAACAAATCGATGGATAGTTCAACCAGCTTCATTGAAGAACGGGCAAAATGACAGAGGATTGATAAAATAATATATATATATATATATATATATATATATATATATATATATATTATATATATATATATATACGGACAAAAAAAATAACCCCCAAAAATGTAGACACCCTGACTGACAAGCAAAGTGATTGGATGGGTTGAAGAAGAAGGATTGACAGACAGAAAAACAAACATTGTTACCAGTCTTGATGTCTTCGTTTATTTTGGGAATTCCCATAGACAGAACACTATAAGTACTCATAGCAGCAGTTGTCGAACAAAATAAAAAAAAAATGAGAGAAAGAGAGAGAAAAAAAAAAGCTTGACCTGACATCATATATTTGTTATTTATACGAGATTAAATAACGACATTATTATTTACTAGGCTTGGCTTAGTACAGCACTTGATCAATTACAGTTCTCTCATAACATGCTATCAAGTCAAGTAGAGAAAGCTAGCCTCCATTGAAAACCTGTAATAACATCGCAATCAATAGTCAGGCACTTTAAATAAACATAATATAAAAAGCTTGCAAGATTAACGTTCTACATAGTACTACATGTAATTTGTCTATAGTGTAGAACAAATTACATCTTCTTTTATCGTAACCTTAACTCTCTATGATTTACTACAAACATATGTGAAATTCTGTGCAATCTGCGTCGGTAAAGCTCTGTTTAATAAACATCTACTAACGTCTGTTTAATCGGCATCTGTAGACGTCTGTTTGGTACACGTAAACAAACGTCTGTTTAATAGACGAATGCAAACATGTTTAAGTGACATCTTCAAATGAATGTTCAATAGATGTCGGCGACGGTTTGTTTAATAAATGTCTGTTTAATCAGCATCTTCAAGCCTCTGTTTAATATACTTATATAAAGTACAGTGTATGCCTGTGTGTTTGTGTGCGTCCAAGCAACTCCTCTTCACCCACTGGTTCGATTTCAATGATTTATGGCTCATTCAAAAGCCCTAAAAAAGTTAGGCACATGGACCGGTTTTCGTTGAGCTCAGATTCAGGATTGCCAGATTATGCTAGGTTAAAAATATATATTAATATATTATACTAGCCATTATCGTTGCTTTCATGGTTCAAAGGAAGTAACTCTTATTTTTCTTTTGTATCCAAAACTGTAGCTAGCTTAAAATTTTAAGGGGACAATTTATAAGATAAAATTAATATAGTGTAATGATGAGAAAATTGAAATTAGAATTTATTATATATTCAACATTTGAAGTGTTAGAGAAACATAATAGCTAATTAAGTAAAACATTTATTATGGAATCTATATGAATAAATTCGAAATTGGAACTCAATTCTCCCAAGAATTCTGGGATTAATAAGACTCAGCTCTATTTTATAGCAATTTACACGGGGTTTACTCATTCCTCCACGAGAACTAGATGTGACACAAGGTCTTTTTAAAGTGGGGACCCGAGCGCGTACACTTGGGCAGGGACAAAAATTCCTCACAGCCCCATGCAACGGTCGGTCGCGCTGGCCTCGGTGCGAGCACCGATCCCTGCCTCTTGTGCAATAGGAGGGCGCGGCTTTGGGCAGCTGTTCTCCAGGGCTAGGTACCTCTCAGTATAATTTTCTCAGTTGTCCCTCTGTCCTTTGACAGAGAAGCACCTGAGCGCACTCTGTCCAAGGACAGAGACGCAACTAAGAGATGATAAATAAAGAGTATAAATTACTTATGGCAATTTACACGCTAAACGTTCAATATCTGTGCTATATATTATCTACTTTTAGGCAATATCACTCTCCAGATTTAATTAATTTTCATAGTGATTTTAAAAACATTTATTTTATTAATTAACTGTCCTTCATTACTGTTTTATTCGGGAATTGTTTTGATTTTTATATCAAAAATAGTTCTGTTTAGGAATATCGTCTTATATAGTGCAAAAAAGTGTTTGAAATTTGCATTTTACATGGTCTTCAACAAGTTGGCATCTATTTGTAAAACTTTCCTTAACTATAACAAGCCAATTTATGAATGAAATATTCATTTAAATTTTTTCCATAGATTTCAAGTAGTGAATATATCTTACTTTGCGAATCGATAGCGAGCGGGCGAAGCTTGCTAGTATACTTATTGAAACGTCCGTTTAATATAACTATAAAAATGCTTGTTTAATAAATGTCTTCAAACATCTATCAAGATCTCGGTCAAAATTAAGCGAAATATTTCAAGTAAAATCATGAGAAAGTTGCATGTTCGTCTCTCAAGCCACTGATTGTAAAGTTTATTCCTGTCGAGTTTTCTCGAAATATATTTGTGTCATAAGTTGGCAGAAAACGTCTGAAAATAATCATTGCTCGGTTTCTGCTAAAAAAAATGGAATTGAATGGTTGTCACTTGTATCTGAGAAGAATGTCTGCCTCTTATAAGGTGGGGCAACTATCCAGTCTCCATTGCAGATGGGTAATAGACAGTTTGAACTGGCCAGTACGTTCAAAACCTCGGTCACGCTGACTTGTGACATGGTGCATGTACATCGATCAATGAATTTACCGCACTTCAGAAAGGTGCTGCACGCCAGGATCCCTCAACCCCTAAGCCGATAATACCAAGATGCTGAGAAGATAAATCGATTTTGCTGAGATTCAAACATGGTCAGAAAGTGGACGTTCTAACCCAGGGTTGTCCAACATTTTTTCTAATAGGCCAAACTAGGTATATTCACTGGAGCACAAAGGTACTTTATATAAATATGCTTTTATAAAATTCAACAAGTTGTGAATATCAAATTTTAGTAACAAATGTATACAACCTTAAAAATGCACATAGCAAGGAAAATAGACATAGACAGTAAAAAAATATACATACACAAAATAAAATAAATTCAATGTGATTTTGACATTGCTTTCCTTTTATAATATTGTCAATATCTGCTTTTATTGTACTTGTCTTTGACGTTAAAAAATACGTCAAAAAACGACATTATTACGTCATTATTTTTGCACCAATCTAATAAATAGGAATCATTCAACCTATTTCAGTAGTTTTGATTTTTTTCATGCACGGAAAGAATTGTTCACGGCAGTATGAATTACTCCCACATGAATAACAGTTTTCGAGATAAGATAACTAATTGTTATTTAGCTCTGGCTCTTGTCCTTTGTCTCGGCAAAGGACTTTGCCCCCTCCCCCGCTTTTAATGCAATGGGGACGTGAATCTTCTAACACAATCTGACAATAATATTCTCGATATAAGTTACTAAAGTAAATGAAAATATACATAAAGATTTTAGGGTGCAGTGGGCCGCATGAAACTATAAAGTGGGTTGCGTGTTGAACAATCCCTGTTCTAAGCACTTGACAACACTTCTATACTTTATGAATATTAAAAAGTTCCTATTGTAGGCATCAAGACTGACAACGAGTGTAACAGCTTTTTCATGTTTACGTCTGACCAGAATAGTCATTGGAATGTCATTTTTCTTACTACTCGCTTAGTCTCTTCTCTCTTAAACATCGAAGAATAAGAACATCAAGGGTATATGAATCTATACTATAAAAAAGAAACGGTTCTATGTCCGTCACATACTGTCTGCATGTGACATGCACAAATGTAATGTACATATCTATGTGAGTGACTTACATGTACACTTAAGATTTAACAGTTAAATTATGTATGCGTGTGAAACTGTGTACGAGTATGAAATTGTGTATGCGAGTGAATTAAGATATTAAAATAATATATTACCTTCCCACTCAGTCTGGACAACCCCTAACTTGTAATGAGCAATAGAAACGTAAATTCTGTGACAAAAATAGTTTTGTCTATATTTCTGAGATGGGATATTGTAACTTTGTACACCATTTACATCGTTTGGACGTTTGTCTTCATCTTTATTGCCATATTCACTACGTTTCAGCAGTTGTACGCTCCGACCATCTTCAGGTGATATGCGTCGGAATTTCGAACGGAACCCTTTATTTAGTCCACGGGAGTGGATTGTTCTATTTCCACTTTTGCTACTTAAAAAATCTCATAATTATAGGATTTCATGGATGATGTCTAAAATTATTAGATGATAAATAAAATTATTTTGATTGTCTTTTTTTTACACTGTAGCAATAATTTTAGGGCTACCATTGAATTAAAATCTACATGCAAACACGCAAACTCACATACACATACAACCTAAATGAAATGGAATTGGAAATTTGTGGCGTGAAGGTTAA
>CAHIKZ030001358.1:1120000-1152500 GCA_903632075.3 Acanthosepion pharaonis | reverse complement strand
ACAGACCACTTTAAGGTTCCATGTAATAAATAATTTCACTGCAGCCCTTTTAAAAGGGATCTGGATCATCAGACTTTACTTCCAAAGGTTGAAATGAAAATGAAAAGAAATTTACACATTTTTTGACGGGCCGTATCAAGCATAAGTAAATTAACGAAGTGAGGAAGTGAGGGGGAAAGAAGGCGAAGTGAGGAAGTGAGGGGGGAAAAGAAGACGAAGTGAGGAAGTGAGGGGGAAAGAAGACGAAGTGAGGAAGTGAGGGGGGAAAGAAGACGAAGTGAGGAAGTGAGGGGGAAGGAAGACGAAGTGAGGAAGTGAGGGGGGAAAGAAGACGAAGTGAGGAAGTGAGGGGGGAGAGAAGATGAAGTGAGGAAGTGAGTGGGGAGAGAGAAGACATGAGTGAGTTAGATGTACCATTTTAATTCTTTATCCCTAACCCCACTTTTTATGTTTTTTATTTAAACATATTTGCTCTGAACTTACATTGAGCTCTCCGGTTATCATCATCCTTGGGTTTACCCATACGGATTACCTAGTTTTGCATAAACTATATATATATATATATATATATATATATATATATATATATATATATATATATATATATACAGGCAAACAAATAAATAATCACCAGATTTATTAATGAGGTAAACATAACAGTCCTCGATGTGGTTAGACAGAGCAAAGATATATATTAATAAATATACATATACTTACGTTTTGGTGTGCGACTTAAGTTTCACTGGTGTGCCAGCTCATCGGGCACAGAGTATAACTTATGTTTTTATAAAAATACACAGATGTCATATCGGGAGGAACGCTGCTTCTTAGACCAAAAATAAAATAGTACAAAAGGTGCAGGAAATGAAGTGCAGGTAGGCTTCATATTTTTTTATTTTTTAAAAAAAAAAAGGAAAAAAAAATTAAAAATATATAAAGAAAAATATAAAGAAAAAAGATAGAAATTTAAAATTATTACTGGAGCCGCTGGTCTAGTTCTGATATAGTAACGCTTGCCGGGTTAAAGGGAGATAAGCAAGTATGAAACCTAAAGCTTAATAAAAGAAAAATATATAATAAAAAGAGGAATTTAATCTTGCTTCCAGCATTTTAAGAGAGACAATTTTCTGTGCCTACTGGCTATCATGAGTTCGTTCCGCTTATTAAGTAGCCCTACATTGCTAATATTTTTGAGGATGAATTTATTCTAATAGACATAGGTTGCATCGCCCCGACTCACCTGCCGGAAAATGGCTTGGTTTGTGCTACGAATTCCCAATTTACGTTAGGTGTGTAGGCATCTGTTTTGATACTCTAGCAAAACTTAAAGAATGCTGTGGTGTTTGCATATATATATATATATATATATATATATATATATATATATATATATATGTGTGTGTGTGTGTGTGTGTGTGTGTGTGTGTGTGCGTGTGTGTGTACCAGGTGTAATGGCATCATTGTCTAAATGTTAGATTTTAAGCAGCTGTATAATAGAAAAGATTGAAGATGTCTGGCTTCTTATGACACAATTGACTTTGAACAATAAGAATCTCTAACTTGAAATGATAATCCCTGTAGCTGTTGTGACTTCCTGATCCAGTTTTCCTCGCTACTGAATCATCTTTTTCCTCTGCCCATTGTTCTGTTGGGAAGACACAGTGGAGCTGACACAAAACGATTTTAAACTGTTCTCTTTTTAGCTGAATAACTCAAAGAACTTTTCAGCGATTCTTATGACAAATAGGGTCAAGATGGCTAAACGTCATATGTGAAAACCTGGAAAAACTCAGTTTAGTGTTTTTTTAGATGTTAAACATTTTGTGGGATAGATAATTATATATTTATCTATCTGTCTGTCTGTCTGTCTGTCTCTCTCTCTCTCTCTCTCTATATATATATATATATATATATGTGTGTGTGTGTGTGTGTGTGAGAGAGAGAGAGAGAGAGTGCGTAACAATTGTGTATTTTGGGCAGCAACCCCTCTTTTATACAAGTTTCCTTAAAGACAACTGACTAGATATTGCGATTAAGACATTTATTTAGTTTTCTTTTGTTCAAATAAAGTGCTTCTTTTACTAAACACGTGTAAAAATATTGAAATCCTCTATATATCCAAACGCTTCCGGTTATTCTATTGGCCACTATTAAGGATTTTTTAAAAACTGAATATTAAGATTTTTATATATGTATTATCTATGCTGATGGGAATGATTTCTGTTTTATTTCCCAAACACGGCCACAATGTGCTGGATGTGTTCATAGTTGATATTATTGATTACTGGCATTTACGTGGGTTTTTTTATCATTCATGCTTCCATTATTCTTGTCCTTTATTTAACATGTGGACGAGGCCGTTATATTCGTCTTTTTATGAGTGTGTTGCAGGAAATGATGCTGTTGGAATTTTTGGGTACCCTGGTGTACTAGTGAGCCAGCCAAAATGAGCTGACTCATTTTATAGTTCACCAATAGAAGGGTTAACCAATCAGAAGGCTCAAAATATTCAATGCGACGTGTATAAAGGCGGCCATGTTTTTTTCCCGAATATTCACTGCCAGCCTTTGATATCGAAGACTGAAGAATTACTGAACAGCTGCTGGTGGTATTGGCGATATAGTCAGATTCAGTAGAGTGTCTGACTCGTGAGTGTTAATCTTTAACGTTGTTTCATTGAACAGATTACGTACTGCGCTGTATTCTATATTCATAGACTATGGTGAACATGGTCAATAGATGCTACGATTCTCTGTGTGTTAAAATGGGTCCTAATTGAGCTATGGTCAGATACATGCAACATAATAATGGCTAATATTATAGTCGAAAGCGCACGGATATATAAAACATTTGGGCAGGTTTTATACACTTTGTGTTTAGAAAAGAAAACTCATACAAAGACAAGAAAAAAATTGATAACATGTCTGTGTGTGTTCTATATATGAATATGTATATGTTTAAAGGAGGCACGGTGGAGTAATGGAGATCCGAGTTCGAATTCCACGCGAATCCATTACATTCATTTATGTGCTAATACCCTTGGAAAAGTTTGTATCCTCTTCTTCTCCCCACTCCAGCTATGGGTAAATAGCAGGACAAACCGTTCTATAGCCTTGGATAGCAACTGGCAAAATGGCAACCTACTGCGGGAAAAATCTAACTCCTCAGTCATGTATCGAAAGATACATGATGATCTGAGGGTTTATCACGCATGGCTGACATATGTTTAAAAATATTTGCACTGAAGATTGCGTTCAAGTATGAAACAGACCATCACCATTCGTGTTGAACTTTTTGTCCACTTTTCTATGTAAACATAACTGTAGGGTGAGACCGCATTGAACCATTAAGAATCTAGTAAGCATTTTGCAAAGACAATTTGGTTATTGAAATATGCTTCTGATACTGAGGACATGATAAAGACTTTCATTTCTATTGCTACCGCCTTAAATATAATTAAACTTCGCAGCTTAAAATCAGAAGATGATTTCTTTCTCTCTCTCTCTTTCTCTCTCTCTCTCTCTCACACACACACACACACACACAATCTCTCTCTGCTTAAGTCCCAAAACCATGCATAAAAATCAAAGATACAGTTTTCAATATGTGAACGTCGCCATGCATGCATACGAACGACTGCGCAAGCGCAAAGACAGGAACGATAACCCACGTGTGCAGAATGCTTTAATCCTCTTCCTCCCCAAGCATTGTAATCCTTGCTATTTTCAGGCTTCGATTTCAATTTTATTTCCGCCTTCCATTGTCTGTCTTCCGTTAATTCAGTCCATCTTCCGAGGATTCTTTGGTTTCCAAAGGTTTCGACAGCCGCTTTTGCTTCCTTTGCTTCATCTTTTAATTTCTTCTCGTATTTCTTTATCTGGTTTCACATCCGAATATTCATTCGAGTCTGATTCTTTTCTTCCTTTAACTCGCCTTTCTTTTCTCTCAATTGTTGAAATTCCTTTATTCCATCTTTTATTTTTTTTTATAGAAAAGATTTTCGTCTTTTTCTACCCATCCGATTCACAGCCATTTTGATTCATTTGATTTCCATCTGCTCATTCTTCGATTATTTTTACCATGTGTTTCTCTTTTCTTACTTACATTTCCCAATGATCCATGTCTATTAAAAGTTGAGTTCTTTCTTTCTTTCTTTCTTTCTTTCGTTGTATCTATTTATCGATCTATCTATTTGTCTATCTTTTTAACTGAATGAATTAATAATTATCTATCTATCTATCTATCTATTTATCTATCTATCTATCGCACTCTTTTCATATCTATCTGTTAAACTACGTTATATTTTATCAATCGTTATATCCATATGTTAATGTCAACTATCTTCCTATATCTTTATATTACCCAATTATGCCCAGAGAAATACAAACACCCACATTCATACACATATATATATATATATATATATATATATATATATATATATATATATATATCGAATTCCAGTAGAATTCATTACATTGACTTAAATGATACTACCTTTGGGAAAGTTATGAATCCTCTTCTTCTCCCTCCAGCTATAGATAATTAGCAGGACAGGCCGGGTTCTATAGCCTTGGATGGCAACTCGTATAGGAGAAGGACAACTTTGAATTCAAAATCTGCGGAATGCTGGTTGGGGACCTTGTGGAACGCAGTTCACCAGGTCTCTGAATTCGGCCCTTCAAAAAGTGTGGCTGGTCCTGCACGAAACCTTCACCACTATAATCAAATCTCATGTGCTGTTGTCGGGCTGTCGGTTTCCTGATCTGCTTGACCCTCATACGTCGAATTCGACGGGAGAGTTGACTATATATATATATATATATATATATAGTAAAAAAATCTCCAAAAGAGATTATTATAAAAATCATCTAGAATAGTTAGGATATTACAGATATACTGTTCAGACTTGGGACACCTCGATGTGATGTAATGTTTAGAAAGCTTGTCTTGCTAGATCACTTACGACTGAGTAGTGAGTTCGATCCTCACTGGGTGCCCCATACTTTCAGCCTTGTGCCACATCTAAGCTGGGATTAGAAAATCATTACACTGTGCAGACTTGCTGATCATCAATGGAATCCATCAGATACTACCAATATGAAATTGTCCTATGACTACTACAGTTACTCTATCTAATTCTTCGAAAGGAGCAAGAAGAATGCAAACAAAAGATGCAAGGATGCATTGATAAGAATAACAACAAAAGCATCACATATTTTGCAATACTTTGCCTTTTCGATTTACACAACTCCCTGTCATAAGTCTGTCACAAAGATTAAAACATCTTTTTTCTCTACTCGTGTTATATATATATATATATATATATATATATATATATGTGTGTGTGTGTGTGTGTGTGTTTGTGTGCTTGAGTATTCTTTTTGGTATTGTCTTTTCTTTTTTGACAATCTTGACAAGTGAGTGCACTGTAGTAGGTCGAACGTCAATCTCTCCCTGGTCTCTATTGACTTCAAGATAGAAAAACTAACTTTTAAATAAGTTATCAAGCCCACGTCTGGCGATATATTCATTTCATTTTATTACGTTTTCTCTTATTTTTCTTATACGAAACCGAATGCATAAAATGTCAGATTCCACTGCCGACTATTTGACGGAACTTATTCCATTTGGACATCGAAATTAAATTTTATTTATTATTATTATCATTATTATTATCATTATTATTATTATTATTATTATTATTATCATTATTTTTATTTTATTTGATTTCTGGCGTTTACACATTTCTTTCCGGGTCCCGCCCAGGGACCTAAGGTTAGAAATGGCGCCATGACACTTTCCACTGACAAAAAAAAAAAAAAAATGAAATAAAGTTACATAGATAAAACTCTTCGTAAGGTGTGGGCTGTACTTGTCAGAACAATTTTTTTCTATCTCCTTGAGGCATGGACTTCCAGGAATCCCTTTAATTAGTCTACAACAATCTTTTCCAATCAGTGCTAGGGCTCCAACTACAACAGGGATTGTTGATGTTCCCATATGCCACATTTTCGAGATTTCTATTTCAAGGTCCTTGTACTTTGACAACTTTTTAAATATCTTCAAAGATACATTGCAGT
Organism: Acanthosepion pharaonis; assembly: GCA_903632075.3. Taxonomy (NCBI): domain Eukaryota; kingdom Metazoa; phylum Mollusca; class Cephalopoda; order Sepiida; family Sepiidae; genus Acanthosepion; species Acanthosepion pharaonis. The sequence goes on along the minus strand of CAHIKZ030001358.1, from coordinate 1,146,417 downwards.
CAGCAGGGACTGCCATATCAATAAGGAGGCACCGTTTTTGTTTGTGGTCTTTAATAACAATATCTGGCCGGTTGGCCTTGATTGTTCTGTCAGTGTGTATTGTGTAGTCCCATAGAATTGTAACAGGTCCTATCTCCGTAACCAGGTCTGGGTGGTGTTCATACCAGTTTCAGTTTCCTTCCGTAGAAGTTGCCGATTTTTATCATTATTATTATTATTATTATTATTGCCTTGTTCAATGTTACACGATAAAATGAAAGTTTCCGTTAATTAACCGCGGCATCACGTTTAACCCAATGTCGGTTCTTCGTTTCATCGCTTTTGTAATGACGTTCAAATTGAACATGTCTTAGTGAGGTTTACATAGAGTTCGGTTAGCTAGCTTGCTTTGCAAATGATTGCTCGTGTTTTTTTTTTTTTTTTTTTTTAAATAATCACCCAACACAAGGCCTAAGCGCCATTCAATTTCGGGGATCACTAATTGAATTTGTTTAAAAACGTAAAGGAAGTAAATAAGTTGATCCTAGATTTGAAGAGAAGGGAAACATCCACTCGGGAGTCTGTTACACAAATTATCTGTTCTCGGGAAGAAGCTCTCTAAGTGGAACTTCCTTCTTATCAATGAAATACGAAATCAATGAGGAAGATTCTACCTTGTGTGCGTGGGATGACGGGTCCTAACTGCAAATGTATCAACTGGTGGAAATAAGGAAAATATATCTTGTCTGATCATTTCCAATCGTGACAGATTAGCTATGTTTTGTCTCTGGGAAAGAGGATGTAGAGTTGAAATTAATTCATCGCTCACCAGGCCATATAAATGATCTTTTACTCTGTCAATTCTGGGAAGTGAGGATCGATCAGCTCCTAATTCTTCATCTTTTAGGTCGAATCTACCTTTCGGATAGAGCATGGTAGGAGAAGTCAGGTACTTTCTGGAGCAGTAAAAGGAATCGACCATTTTCCCAACATCATTAGCAATTGATTATATATATCTTAGTAGCACTTGGGGTCTGGAATGAGCTTGAATCCCAATAGATTTGGTTGATTTTGTTTAGTGGCATATCAACACCTCTACGGGTTATTTAATGCCGAAATCTAAATAATATGACCACAATTTCATGGCTTTTGCTAAATATATTTTGAACACGATTGTATACTTTCAACTACAAATAAAATGTATTGCTGGTCATTTTACTATAAATATGTATTGTTGGCCCTTTTTATATAAAGATGTATTGCTCGTAAATAAGGGTAAATGGTGCAGTCACTCGTATCCGATGTCGAAGGGTAGAGTCTCGGGAAACAGCTACCCAACCCCGTTTTCTACGGATACCCCACATTAAACTCGGCTTTGTGCCACATCTGACTGTGTGGCGGGGGGTAGCTATCCTACAGTTGGAGATTCATTGTGATATTCACTTGCCTCACATCTAGCAGTTGACTACTATTTCTACGCGCAGCTGGCGAATCTTGTATGTATTGTTCTTGTCCTAAGTATTATCGTTCATTACAAATCTTCAGTAACCTTCCCTAGGTTACAACAGACGGGTTTAGAACGGAAAACATATTTTCATTGTAGCGCACTTAGGATTATTTACCAGATGTTCCAGTATCGCAGATCCGGTTTTATTAACGCATTTATGCAAATTATGAAATTCATTCTTATGGACTAAACCTGCTGCGTGTTGTTTTGCTCTCGTATCTTATCTCTGAATAGTTATAACTATAAAATCAGCGGTAAAATGACATATAAAATGATAACTAATAGTAGTAATATGGTAAAATGCGCTTCCTTACTTGGCATCGATTGTAAAAAAAGAACAATACGTGTATTAGCAGTTTCATAAGAGTTTCTTACACTAGTATAATAGTGTTTAACAATGTTGACATCATCAATCTACAGAAGCACACATATACATAACGTTAATTATAATGCGGAAATTTAGGTTTTTGAAATTATGTGATCTGAGCACGAATTCTAGATTGCACATTATCAATAGAGTAACGATTATCATACAAGAAATTCTTTAATTCAATTTCACAATTTATTTTAGTCTTTCAACAAATCATTAGGACACGATAGAAAAAAATACACCCTGAAGTAGCATGGGTTCCGTCTGTCTTGTCTTCTAGGCATTGTTGCTGTGGTTTCATTTTAACAACCCTATAATAGGTTGCAGGATTTAAAAAAAAATGACCATAATTCATGTTACACTATTTGGTGACATATATTTGATAGCCATCAGTCGTTCGGCTTCAAGTAATATGATTGATGTATTCGGTGTTTTAATGACCAAGCGCCATTTTTGAAGCTGCGGGTTTTGGTAGAGAGTCAAATGTTGCAGCAACTCCCGAGAGAAATTGCGTCATTTTTAATTTTTATATTTCTCGCAACTCAAGAAAGAATTCTTTTTCCTGACATATAATTCACCTCCCGATATTTTCTGATAACAAATCAGGTTTTTTTTTTAAATATTCAAATATTTCAATAATTCTTGGTATTTCCTTTTATTCACTATGTCGTTTAATGTTCGTTTCCCTTTTCTTTCCAATTTTCGTTGTTTCCTATTCATTGCTTCTTCCTTTCTTTTTCTTTCCTTGCATTGTAAACGTCGCTAAATTTGTTTTTAAACTTTGCATTACGATTCTTTCTTTTTTCATTTTCTTTTCTTTTTTTTTCTTTCTTTTTTCTTTCTTTCTTTCTTAGAACAGTTTCTTTCAAATTTCTGTCTTTCTTTCTTTCTTTCTTTCTTTCTTTCTCCTATATTTGTTTTTAAACTTTGCATTACGATTCTTTCTTTAATATTATTTTTCATTTTCTTTCTTTCTTTCTTTCTTTCTTTCTTTCTGTTGAATTTCTTTCACTTTTTTAAGAACTTGAAATGAGTTTCTCTTCTTTTCGTTCCCTTGTTTTGTTTCATTGCTTTCTATAATTTTCCTTACTTTCTCTTTTTCTGTTATGTTTCTATATTCTTACTTTATTTTAAGTTCTTTCTTTCTTTCTTTCTTTCTTTCTTTCTTTCTTTCTTATCTTCTCTGATGAAACCTTTCTACCTATGCAGATTGAATAAAGGTTTAAATAATGGCAGACACGTGAAGAAAGCGGGAATTTAGAACAGGCGAAACGCTATCAAAACAACAATCGAAATGAACCTGTCGGTTCGAATCGTAAAACATATAATAATAATTCTAGTTTCTATTTTTATTCTTTCCATTTATATATTATCTCTATTTGTTCTAGTTAATGTATTTTATTCTTTATCCAAATATTTATTTCAAAACAAGTAAATATATGTATTTCTATTTTTTACATGATTACATAATGCCTCTATCTGTATAGACACTAAATTCACAAGTAGGTACTTATTTTCAATCAGTTCGCCCCAAGCAAGGCGATAATGCCACTAAGTTCATCTTTGGTGATACAAGGAGTTTTGTTGGTTTCTCGCTACTGCCCCACACATAATAATCAAAGGAGTTGCAGCCATTAGGTGTCCAGATGTAAGGGGGTATGTGCTTAAAGAAATTCTCTGGCAGCTATGACTGAGTATTCCTGCTTGTGTGGCATGGTGCAGAGTCCAGTTGACAGATATAGGGTCTTCCATCAGCCCAAGGCAACACTACCTGTGCTGCTTTGGGCCAAGAGTCTGAGGCCCTGTGGGAAGATGAATGAAGGCATAAACATCACCATCTCTAGTCACCACTCCAAACAGCATGATGCTGAATGGATATATCATCCAAAACATTTTCTGAATCCTCTAATCTGCCCTCAGCTAGACACCCAAACACTCTGAAATGTTCGTATTAGAGCTTCCGGCGCGAATGCCAAGCAATACAGCATACCGTTTCTAAATTTCTGGCATATTTTAAATCAGTTAATTTATAATATTTCTGCTCTGTAAATTTACATTGAGCACTGTTTTGTAAACTACCCTATATACATATATATATATATATATATATATATATATATATATATATGAAAAATATACGGAACAAAAACAACAATCCTAATATGCAATTATGCTGTTTTAATGTTAATATAATGTCAACGTCGGACGTTTCGGTCTAGTATACCATCTTCAGGACATATTCATAAAACATAATTAACATTAGACTATATTCATACTGTCGGATCTATATCCATATATTTGCTCACATATATATATATATATATATATATATATATATATATATATATGAACACTAAAATAGCTGAAGTCGATTCTCAATAATATCAATTATAAAATGACTGTTTTCGAAAATTAAAGCCTTTCTATTGCTCTAATTAACATTATAACAAACAAAAAATCATTGATAATGGTGAATAGGTTAGTTTAAAGCGCTCGGATCCAGAGATAATGGGACCAATTCTTGCGTACTGTATGTCCAAAATGAATTCACTTGTATGAATGCCGCAAACATATAAATTTTAATCACAGTTAAATTAGTCGTCTCTGAAATGTTCGTATTGGAGATTCCGGCGCGAATGCCAAGCAGTTCAGCATACCGATTCCAAATTTCTGGCAGAGTGAATTCCATCATGTTACTCTTTTTCACACAGAGGATGTCCAACTGACCCTACTATACAGTGCAGTCGACAAAATCAAAAAAATAAACAACGCGCATGCGCGAAATAAAAAAATAAAATAAAATAGCGACAATTTACTCATCGCACCCGTTATGTATTATGTTGAGCGATAAACAATTCCTGCTTTCGCTTAACAACTTTATTCTTCAAAGAATAAAGTACAATTACATTTTATTCAATTATACGTTCTCATTTATTTGCGCTGACTTGTTGACACTCAGAGAAATCTTCCATCTCTTTTAAGAAAAATACCTTAAGTCTTGATATAAAAAAAATGTCTTCGACGAATTTCTGAATCTGGTTTTTATTAGAAATTGTTTTGCAGCGAACGAAAAATGTAATAATCGCTTGGTTTAAGGTCAGATGAAGATGGCGACTCAGGTAAAACAGTTCAAATGCGTTTCAAAATATTTTTCCCTATTATTTTCGGTGTTTACTGCCATGAATTGTTATGGGTAAAAACAACATTTCCTTTGAATCCACCGTGTACGCTGCCAATGCCAAATTTAATTATGTTAGTGCAGCACAAATTTATTATTAACTCGCACGTATGATTAGTGTTTTGAATCAGACATTCATCATGAAATTGGTTCACAAAAAACGGAAAATTTATTTTGCTCAACATCTATTTGGAAGTGGTAACTTGAAATTTTGTCAAGCAATATGAGGGTTCCTTACACAGGCTGCGTGAACCAACGCTCTCCTATGAGGTTACTCAGTCGGAAGTGTTAACGTTGCATTCAGCTGAGTACTTCATCTGCCCATTTTTCACGTCTATTTCAGGGAAGTTTGAACGACATTTTAATATTATTATTAATTCTAAATCTGTCTCTCTCTGAATTCTGCCTGTTTTTTTTTTCCCAAAGCCGAAAACCGCTGTTTAAATGCCGTCAAGTAGATCAAGGAGAAAACGGTGAGACAGACGATAAATATCGCGTAAGAGGACATTGGAATGCGTGTGTGGACTCCCATCAGAAGCACTTTGAAGCGAACTACGTTTCCATTGATTTAAGTAAACTTCATTGCCTTAATATTAAATAGCTGTATACTTTCAGAACAGATTTCGTATAGCCATTCATCGTAGTGCAAGGCTTGACAAGTTTACCTCGCAGATCATTACTACTGAGTACTGGTTCATCTTGTGCCACGTATTTTTGGCGTAAGTCTCACTTAACCAATAGACGTACAGAGATGCCCTTTCACAGAGAAGACGTCTGTCGAAGATCAAAGATTAGAACGGAATTTCCACAAATTCGATTATCATTAGATAACTTACTATTATCAGGGGGCCCAAACCCGTGACCCGAGTGAAATTACTTTTATCCCTCTACCCTTCAGTTCTTTTGCAGTAGCAGTATCGAACTTGGCCTACCCACCGATTTCAAACACAATAAGTTTTAAGATCGGCTGGTCTGTTCTAGTTCCTCTCCAGGGAAGGGGAGATAACCATGCATCCACATCTTCACCTATTCCTCGTTGTTTATAAATACTCGTTGCAAAATAAAATCCTTGTATTTGCCTTGATAAAATCCATCTGAGGATGAAAAGTGTCGGCTAAGATAAGTTTTCCTTTTGTCTATATGCGTATTGCCCTTTTACAGATATATCCTTTAGTTATTTCATAAATTCTACACATATGCACACAGATGTATATACCTTAAAACAATTTCAGATGTTCCCGTTATGTGATCAACCTGGTGCGCTTTTGATCAGGTATCAGAAGACGTGGCACCCACCGAGGAAGAAACCTTCATCATGCCAAGTTCACTGAGCAGAATATTCTCAACTCTCTAAAAGGGATATGCTAATAGCATTGGCTACTTGTTTTATAGTCACTCGCCTGGTGTGAATACGATCAGTATCTTCCTTGGTGTTGGCAGTTGAAAGATGTCCAGAACTTGGGACATCTTAAAGTCTCTCACTTCCCCATCTAAATTCCGATTCCCACTTTTACACTGTTGATAACACTGGAACGGCATTTCCTAATGTAGCAACCGTGACAGCAAAAATCTCCTTGGAGACTAAACCCTTTTTTCTGCAGGTACATGATAACATTACGGTGGCAAATTTTGGCCATTTTAAAGAGAAGTTGCTACTAGTTATATTTTAATCTTATTTAAACATGTCAGTCTCCTTAGAAAGAAACAATTCAGTTATTAATAAGAAGAGTTTAAATTATTGCATGGAAGATTTCACAGTTCTAACATCCCTCATAGTCAGCCTATGAACTTTTCAGGCCACTCTTATAAAATGGAGACAAAAACTGGGGGGTGGAGATAGAGAGGTTAAAGAGAGTGAGAGTGAGAGAGATTGTGTGTGTGTGTGTGTGTGTGTGTGTGTGTGTGTGTGTGTGTGTGTGTGTGTGTGTGTGTGTGAGAGAGAGAGAGAGAAAGAGAATATTCTTAGAGAATAGGAGACGATGTGAAAGAAAAAAAAAACAGTCTTTAAATAAATAAAATAAAATGTGTTCAGATCTAATATTCACACATTCGACTTGAAATATTCTCTGGACTTCTGTGGCTTCTGGCAATTTTAAAAAATCAAGTCCACACCCAATTATTACGATGTTGATTGCAGACTACAATTGGCTCAACCAGTTTTCGTACGGGTCGTGAATTTTAACAGGAACCGATTCTGAATTTCAAACAGTTTTCTTTTTCTGTTTTTCATCGCTTGTATCGATTTTCTTATAGTTTTGTTCACAATAAATCTGACAAAGATTTAACAATATCCCAGCAAAGTGAGTTTTTTTTATATCTTTCAGATTTTGTGCGTCGCACATCTGAAAGAATATTAATTAGTATTAGTACTGTACGGGTGGACACATTTGAATACATATTGCTATCAATAAGTGTGTATTTGTGTATATTTGTCTATGTCTGTGTGCGTTGGTTGATGTGTGCGTCCGTGATCATGAAAAGGAGAAATTGAATGATTGCGTTTGGTGGGAATATGAAGAAGGATTGGAAGTATGCTCACAGTCAAGACAGAAAGGAAGATCAAGGTTTAGAGAAATTGCGGGAGATAGATAGATAGATAGATAGAGAGAGAGAGAGAGAGAGAGAGAGAGAGAGAGAGAGAGAGAGAGAGAGAGATTTTGATATTTTGGAAGCAGGAGAGTGTTAAAGTCTGTCGTTGGGGCAATGCTTGCTTTGTTTTGTTTTAGGGTATATGGGTTACTTAATGCCGACAATATCTTTATTGCTGGTAAAAATTTATTCTCCAAAAAATGTATTGCTGGTAATTTTTTTTCAAAAATGTATTGGTGGTATTTTTACTATAAAAGTTTAGTATAAAAGTCTATTTTTACACTTTCATAATGTTTTGAGCCCAGTTTGGGGTTGACTATTTGCCCACAGTTGGGATCCCAACAGGTGCTACCACCCAGGCTGGACCTGGGAACAACAGCAATTTAGAAGTGGGTCTACACTCCTCAAAACCTCCTGGTCAGAGGCCTTGCTGCCGGAGGTAGTTTATCGTCACACCCAGTACACTGCAATGCTTGAGAAACGAAATTAAACCCAAAAGGTAAGGAAGTAATTTTAGTTTAATTTGTATTTCGAATGATGATCACTCTGTATACAGCTGGAGGGCCCCTCGAGGTTTACAGAGTAACAAGCACAGCTTATGCGTATATGTATGGAAGATAACGGTTAACTAGACTGGAATAGGTTAACATTGTAGCGATCGGGGAGACACCCTTTTGGAAACCGGTTCCACAAGGCAGTGGTTCAATATATTAATTGTGACCAAGCAATTGGTTAAGGAACAACAAAACAAGAGGTTGCTGATAAATACTGTATTAAACAGTAAATACCACAGAAGTTATATGTCTCAAGAATTTCCGTTGTCTTTTTTTTGATTTTTAGGAACAATTTCTTAAGACCTCAATCTTTATGATACATTCAGGGTACATGACGTCACTACTTTTATTCCAATTCCAAATCATAGTTTCTTCTTTGGAAAGGTTTATCCTGGATACTATTTCCTGGAACGCTTGTTAGAGAATGTTGATTTTTGTTCAAGGTCATTATTGTAATAACTATAGTAATAGAAAAAAACACAATATCCAGAAAATTAATTATTGTTTTGGTGACATTATTAATTACTTACAGACATAGCTCAGGAAATAAAATTTAAAACACTATTTATATTAGGTTTCAATATTAATTTTAAAAAACAAAGAAATAGATTTAAAATCTGTTGTGACCACGTATTTGGTTAAGGAATAACAAAACAAGAGATTGCAGATAAATCATGTATTGAACATTAAATACAACAAAAGTGTATTACACAATTTGGGAATGTTTCTGTCGGTTGACCAGTGTTCAGTCTATCATTGTTAATATTTAACAGCCCCCACCCCACGAGGGATATATTTGGCACTATGACGACTTTAACCTTGGTCATCCGAGCCCGTAGATTCGGCCAAAAAATCCGCGTAGAACCCGCATAAACGGGTTCGAGTCTGTCTTCTTCCCTGGACGAAAGTCTGCTCTTCGGCACAGCCTCGTCCGGGTTCCTCACTGCCCAAGGCAGAGAATTCGATAAGAGCTGCGAACAGTCACAGCCTCGGAAGAACAGTCTAGCACTGTTATATTTAACAGCCCCGTACCCCATGAGGGTTATATGTGGCCCAAAGTTAAGTTAAACGTGGGTCACCCGAGCCTGTAGGCTCAGCCAAAAAATCCCCGTAGAACCCGCATAAACGGGTTCGGTTTTGTCTACGTTCGCGGAGGAAACACTGCACTTCAGCGCAGCCTCGTCCGAGTTTGACAGGAGCTGCGAACAGTCACAGCTTCGGAAGAATAGTCTATCACTGTTAATATTTAACAGTCCCCCCCACCACGAGGGATATATGTGGCACAAGGCCGAGTTTACCGTATGTCCTCCGAGCTCGTAGGCTCGGCCAAAAATATTCCCTTTGAACCCGCATAAATGGGTTCAGGGTTTGTCTACCTCCCCGGACGAAACATGCCCTTCGGCAAAGCCTCGTCTAGGTTCCTATATGCTCAAGGCAGAGAGTTCGGCAGTAACGAACAATCTATTCACTGTTATATTTAACAGACGACGAGGAATGTATGTGGCACAAAGCCGAGTTTACCGTGGGTTTTCCGAGTCCGTAGGCTCGCCCAAAAATATTCCCTTAGAACCCGCATAAGCGGGTTCAGGGTTTGTCTAGCTCCCCGGACGAAACTTCGCTCTTCGGCAAAGCCTCGTCCGGGTTCTTCTCTTTTTAAGGCACAGAGTTCAATAGTAACGAACAATCTATTCACTGTTAATATTTAACACCCCCCACGAAGGTGTATGTGGCACAAGGCCGGTTTATGTGGGTACTCCGAGCCCGTAGGCTTGGCCAAAACTATTCCCTTTGAACCCGCCTAAACGGGTTCAGGGACTGTCTACCTCCCCGGACGAAACTTTGCCCTGCGGCAATGCTTTGTCCGGGTTCCTCTCTGCCAAGGCAGTGAGTTCCACAGTTGAAAAATCTATTCACTGTTCCCCCAAGGCTTACTTTCCGACTAACTTTATAGTAAGTGGAAGAGTCCACAATAACCTCATTAGAGGGAAGACACCAATATGTTTAAATGTTGATACTGGTGTTTGAAACACGGTGGGGGGATAGTGGTAGAGAGTGTGAGAAAGAGACAGAAAAGAGAGAGAGAGAGAGAGAGAGAGAGAGAGAGAGAGAGAGGAGTGATGGTTTTAAAAAGAGAAACGAAAAGTCGAATGTTTTAATTCGAAGGGTACAGATGAATAAAAACTTGAAAAAAAAAAGAAGCTCTTGTTTAAACTTGAGTTGATTATTTTTTTCCCGCTTAGAAGGATAAAAGAAAACCTAAAGAAAATCTCTTTTTCATTGTGAGTTATAAATCCGAAAAATGCAACTCTCGGTCACAATATGACAGAAATAAAGTCGAGGTAAAATCCGGACATGCGTATTAATCATTTTAACCTAGAATTAAAAAAAAAAAAATTAAACAAAAATTTATGAAATGAGGAAATGAAAATTTAGTGAACATTCTTTATTTTTGTAAAACATTTTAAAACACCTCTTCATTCAGTGTTTACCTTTTTTTGCATTTCATTTAGAATAATTTCCACATCACGACCAAACTCAAAATTTCAAACAATAAAATAATTACGAAATTAACTTTGTTCTAAAAATATAGCAGAAAAGAAATTTTGCCAAAATTTAATTAAGTCATATATTTTAAACTCACCACCTACTGAACTATAAGTCGGCCCGCAAAAGTTCAAACCTTGCTTAGAGATACAATGGAAAGGAACTTGTAGATATCATAATCGCCCACGTCCATGTCAATATCGCTTGGAAATTAAACAAAACTTTAAATTTTAATTTTGATTTAAGATTTCGGATTTAGGCTTTGGTTTCGAAACATGGCAATTTCTCTGTTGCTATGAATACATATTTTTAAGTAATAATTATAATATATATATATATATATATATATATATATATATATATATATATATATATATATATATATATATATATCGGAATCATTCGATTAATGTGGCTAACGTGTACCTTAAAAAGGTGTGCCAAACTGGCGAGCCGCATGCGACCTTTTCCTTGCATTTTGGTAGCACTCACAAAGCTTTCTATAACCGTGTTCTATCGAGAATTTTGTCTATGTTCGTAATGCAAATTAATAAAAACAATGAGATTTTTTCAATTGGTATGATTAGATTGTTTATTGTCTATCTCAATGGGTTTTTTTTTGTTTTCGAATGTCAGCGACTATTTTTAACTCCCAGTTAATCATGTGATCATCCTTGACAACTAAATAAGAACACATTTAAAGTGAAAACGTTCGAAATTTTGTAATATTTTGCCTTAAAAATGTGTACTCTCGTAATAGGTGAAAATTATCTGAAGAAGGACGTTTGTTTCAAGAAAAGTGGGAATTGCAGTACTTTTGTACCACTGTTAATGGAAAGATAAACTCTTTGATTTACAACCTCTGCATTGCAACACCAAAAGAATACAATGTGAAAAGGCATTATGAAACAAACAATCGATCTTATGATAAATATGAAAGTTTAATTGAAGACGACTAATTTAACTGTGATTAAAACATTTATTATATGTTTGTTGCATTCGTGCAAAAGAATTCATTTTGGACATACAGTAGGCAAGAATTGTCCCGATTATCCCTGGATCCGAGCGCTTTCAGTTAACCTATTCGCCATTATTAATGATTTTTTGTTTGTTCAAATATTAATTAGAGAAATAGAAAGTTTTTAATTTTCGAAAACTGTCATTTTATAATTGATATTATTGAGGAGAGTGGGTTTCATCTTTTTTAGTGTTCATATATATATATATATATATATATATATTATATATATATATATATATATGGTACGATGGATAAACTGTTGCCATTTTATATATTTTTTAATTTCGCACATGCAGATTTTGTTGACTGCATAGTATAATAGGGTCATTTGGACACCGTCTGTAAGGAAAAGAGCACCATGACGCAATTCACTCAGCCAGAAATTTGGAAATGGTAAAATTAATATTCAGACGAAAGCTCCAATACGAACATTTCAGAGTGTTTAGTTGTCAATCTTAGGACAGTGCAGAATCCAAAAAGAGTTGGATGAAAAATTAATTATGCAGCAAACATATAATAAACGTTTTAATCACAGTTAAATTTATCGTCTTCAATTAAACTTTAATAAAAGATGGATTGCCATATAAATAATATATATATATATATATATATATATATATTGCACTCTCCTGTCGTTTTCAGCGTATGAAGGGCAAAAAGCCCCTGTTCTTAGAACCATCTGCCAGACCATCCGCACAAATCATTTGATTATAGTCGTGTAGGCTTGTTCAGAATTCAGAATTATATATATATATATATATATATATATATATATATATATATATATATATATATATATATATATATATATATGATAGTAATAATCTTATAAATATAAGACATTATACTGGTTCGAAAACCTTCGGTGTCTTGATTTGCAAATAATCAAACCAATACCAAAGGGAAAAAGGTACAGAAAAAGAAAGAACAAAGAACATGTACGTTGGCCGAAAATAATCGTCTAGCATCCAAGTCCAGAGTCCAAAGAAAAGAAAACCCGATACGAGTAAATAAAATACTTAAATATTATATATATATATATATATATATATATATATATATATATTGAGAGAGAGAGAAGAGAGAGAGGAGAGAGAAAGCGAGAGAAAGACATCTGCGTATATAGAAAGATAAATATATATATATATATATATATATATATATATATATATATATATATATATAAAATGTAAAATTATAATATATATATATATATATATATATATATATATATATATATATATATATATATATATAATGGACACTCCTGTCGGTTTTGACGTATGAGGATCTGACAGCTTATTGATTTAGTTATGAAATTTTGTGCGATAATCTTAAGTGGCATTTAAGACCCGCTAGTGATTTACAAAGGAGGTCACATATGGAGCAAATGTGAGGATTGTGAGATGAGATCATTGTTAGATTGGCTGACATTTTAGATCGTGCTCTCGCTTCTTGAAGATTGAAAATTTCTGAGTCCACTAAAACACGCTCCAAGGCTAAGCGCTCAAGGGTGTTATGTGATATATTGACTGCTGACAAGTTGCTTTTCAGCTTGTCTTTTTATTTTAGCCATGGCCGTCCTACATTCCTGTAGCCCTGATCTGGCTGTACATTAGGATCTTGGGTATCCTGTCATAAGACATTCTCAAGAAATGACCAGTCCACCGTAAAAAGTATGATAAAAGTCTCGATCCCTCCAGTATTACATCTGTTAAACATCTCTACGTTAGATGTCCTTGATGATCTTGAAGCTTAACCGCACAGATTGCACGTAGACAGCTATTATGGAAAACATTTAGCTGGCGCATATGGTACCTGTATGGATTCCACGACTCTGAACCATACAAAAGGATGGCAAGTACAACAGCTCTGTAAACCCGAATTTTCGTATCCAGTCGAATACCCTGTTCATTCCACAAGCGATGGCGAAGTTTGCCGAAAGCACTGGTAGTCTTAGCAATCCGATGCATGATTTCATCATCTAAAGTTGCACTGTAATTGACTTTGCTACCAAGATAGGTGAAGAATGTTATATAGTTCAGGGTTTTGTCTTCTACTTTCAATGGTCACTCTGGGCATTTGTAGACTGGTGGTTTTTGTTTAACACCACGAAATTGCTTCGGAGTAGGACAAGGTTTGTGTACAACTTCAGTTTTTCTTTATGCTAAGTGTAAGACCAAATGCTTTACATGCAGCAGAGAAACGATTTATTAGATGATGGGCCTCCTCAAAGGATGCCGCAACAAGAGCAGTATAATCATCAAACAACAAATCACGGATAATTTGTGTACAAAGGTGGGTCTTGGCTTTGAAGCGCTGATGCTTAAAGAGATCACCATTTGTTCGAAACTGAAACTTGACGCCACTCTCTGTGTCTGCAAATGCATATTTCAGCATCACCGATACACACACACACACACACACACACACACACACACACATATATATATATATATATATATATATATATATATATATATATATATATATATTGCATTAACATGACTATAAGAATTATATTAATATATGTGTTTAAGTAACCTTTGTGGTTCAAAAAACAGAATAATTTACGTTTGCTGACCGGCGATTTTCGAAACCTTTCAAATGTATCTTTCGAAGCTTCGTCCCCTTATATAGAATATACTATTATATAGCCAGGTGGGGTTTTAATCCTCTTATCCACGAATGCCTTCACGGCAAAGTAATATATATGAGGAATAGAAACTTAAAACTCCTAAAGTATTTATACGTTATGTGGAACAATTGACAAGCAGTAGTGCTGAGGAAAGTCCTGGTGACGTGTTTTCATCTGATCCCCGGAAGTCTTGATTTTGACGAGGCAGAAAATATGAAAAACCGCTGGAAAGAGAATGAAGGTGACAACATCGCCTTTTCCTCTCTGCTAAACAAAAGCGAGACTTTTCGCCCTGAGGGAGGTCACAAAGCCAGCATGATCACAAAAGGAATCCTTAGATGTTGTTAACAGAAAGAATAAAGAACATTTGAAAAGTAAAAATCCAGTGAATGAAAACGAAAATATTCTTTCTATTTAGATTTTTGCTAAGCCGCGCTTTGAAGATCAATGTAGAAAGCAAGGCTTTGGGGTTGGCTGTCGAAAAATTCATCACGCATCGCTGGTTTCTATAGCTTCGCTATATTCAAACCTACATTAAAACAAAAATATATTCATATATATATATATATATATATATATATATATATATATTTCATATATATATATTTCATATACATTTATATATATATATATATATATGAAATATATATATATATGAAATATATATATATATATATATATATATATATATATATATATATATATATATCCCTAATGAGTTTGTGTGTGTATGGGTATTTATGCGAAACGGAGAAAAATTTAATTTTGGAAATATATAATAAAAATATACAAGTATACACACATATATGTATATGTGTGTGTATTTATAATATTAATAATAATATTATTAATATTAATATTAATACACAAGGACACATGGCACAGTGGATAAAGTTTAGATCCAGTGATAGGACCCAAAAGAGTGTGAGTTACGGCAGTGGAGAACTTTCAGAGGGAAAATTAACAGGAGATAACTGACATCCATCAAATATGGCACGTGGAACTAGAACAGCCTACCCCAGTGAGCGAAGTAAAAGGTTCGGTTCGACATTCCAACCACCTGAAGAAGGCCGGAGCGTACAACGGCCGGAACGCTGTGATAGATATGGCGAAAAGGATGAGGAAAATAGTCCGAATAATGTAAATAATGTACATAATACCTCATCTCAGAGATATAGACAGACTCATATTAATATTATTAATAATAATAATAATAATAAAAATAATAATAACTGAAAACATGCGTGAAATTTAGGAGAACTTTGCGTGTTGTTTCATGCTAGATGACAAGAAATATGGCATTTAATATATCGTAAACTGATGCTACTGTCTAGCCTCTTTTGTACCAGGGGGATTCCGATGCGCCCACAAATATTAGTTGTGTAAATTTGTTATTCCATCTCTTCCAAATATTGCCTCTTCTGTAAACATGAGTGAAGAGGCAAACAATGGATCGGCAATTTATGCAATAAGCCAACGGCAAAAGATCTCCTGTGGTGATCATAAGGCGAAAGAATCAGCACACGTTGCAAATAATACGGATAGAGGAGCTGCTCTTGAAATACCTGCGTACGAGCTCTTGAAGTACCCTCTATACGTTACTATGAGATATACGATATGCTAGGGATACTTGAAGTATGCTAAGACCTGGACAGCCTGTAGAATGTGTTATCCTCTCGGTCTTCGTTGATCCACAGTTTGTGGTGCTACGGATTCTGTCTCACTAACGCGACGATAAATAGCAGCAAATATAGGATAATTCGGCTGCTTTCGGTCTGGAAACGTAATCTGATACAGCCGTGCCGCCACGCGTCCATTACCATTCACGCGCCTGTATGTAAAAATCGTATGTGCGTGCTCGCGATATGAATATCTTGCCATTTGTTAAACGGAACTCTTCTCCGTTAACTACTACACACTTTAAACGTTGTAGACAGACTAGTCACAAATGTACACGAATGACAAATGTAACCCTGTCTACATAGCAACAAAGCACCATTTACCGTAAACCACAATAAACTCAAAAACGAAGGATTGGCAGACATATGTTTATATGGACATTTGTACTTTTTTTACTGTCAGGAGGCCGCCCCAAAATTTGTAAAGGTTTTTTTTTTCTGATACGCCATATATATATATATATATATATATATATATATATATATATATATATTCCAACCTTTTTATGAATTCCTAGTTTTGTCCCCTAATTTAATTTACAGTGTATTTCGTTGTTTCTGTTAAAAAAATAATTGTTTCATGAAGGCCTTTTTCGCATCTATATGTTTACATCAGTTCTATTTAAGGCTATAATAAAATTTTGCAGTAGAAATTCATTGTTATATATATATATATATATATATATATATATATATATTGAACAATAAAAATATTAAAAAATTAAAATCTTTAGACACACTGGGTTGTAGATTAATATTCTTTCGTTTTTTTTTTTTGTATTATTATTTCATTTAGATTCCTCGACTAGTTTCAGCCAAAATGGCCATCATCAGGAGAAGAAATATTTCTGCTTGCTGGTAGCAGTAAACTATAGAAATGAATGTCTTGCTGGAGAATATGAACTTTTGTCTGTAGTTTTTATTTGTTTTTTTTATTTTTTTATTTTTTTAACATGAATCTTTTAACATTCCTTGTGTTGGTCAAACAGTCTCTTTTAAGTTGTTATTTGAGATAAGAGCTGGATAGATACATGTTGCTCTGAATTCTCTTGTCATTTTGACTGTTTTATTGGACCTAGTGAGGGGATGTGTCTCTGTTTAGTGTTTGGTTGTGTGTTATTTGGTTCTTAGGGAGTGAGTGAGTATGATATGTGTAAGCGTGTGTATTGCTGAGGGTGTGTATAAGTGTGAGGCCTCAACACCTCCGTAAGCATGTCTATCTTGTGTGGGTGAAAAATGTGGGTAGGTTTTGATTTGTTGAGTTATATATTAGTACTATCTATATTGTTAAATTTATGGTTTATCCCGGCTGGATATTGTGTTTTTAGACGTTGTATCCACTTATTTTCATGGGACTCTAAAATCTTTCTCATGTTATCTACTCTGAACTTTTATATATATATATATATATATATATATATATATATATATATATATATATGTATGTATATATAGTGATATATAGAGAGACAGGAACAAACCGAGCTACAACAAAAGCTATTGTAAAAAGTTAAGTGCAAACAACAGAATATTTAACAAAATCTTCGAACATAAAAGTAAAATCTGTCTATATTTCTGAGATGTAGTATTATGTACATTATTTACATTATTCGGACTATTGTCCTCATCTTTGACGCCATATTTATTACAGCGTTTTGGCCGTTTTACGCTCCGGCCTTCTTCAGATGGTTGGAATTAACTGGAGATAACTGATAACTGACCTCCAGTAAACATGGCACGTGGAACTAGAACAGTCTAACCCAGTGAGCGAAATAAAGGGTTCACTTCGACATTCCAGCCATCTGAAGAAGGCCGGAGCGTACAACGACCGAAACGTTGTAATAAATATGGCGACAAAGATGAGGACAATAGTCCTAATAATGTAAATATTGTATAAAAGTAAAAACGTTATAAAATGTAAAAGAGGTGATATTAACCTGCAAAATAATAAAAAAAATGTTCTTGTTGGGATATTCTGTTTATTTAACATATGTTTATATAGCCTATATCTTGGATATACATATTTATAAATAAACTATACTAAATTGTATTTTGCAATGTAAAAGTTCATAAGGACAAAGCAGTTAGTACCAATATGTCTCTTTAAGGATATAGATATTATAAATTGAAAATCGCAAGATATATTTTTCATGTAAATATAAGTTTATCTTAAATAATATAACCCCATATTTTGGATAACATCAATTTCTTCGCGAAATCTATCTATCTATCTATCTATCTATCTATCTATCTATCTTCGGTCATTCTCTCAACTAACTAAGAAAAGGGTAAGAACTGGTTATATCTTTTTTTTTTTTAGAGGCAATGACATTGCCATGCAGCAACAAGCATCATGAACGGTAGAGGGCGGCCTACCGCATGGCTTCCCTCAACAAGCATGTGCACGCATGGCTGGTCTCCCATTTACGGACGCCTAGTCAATAAGCATGTCCCGGCAGTCAAAGTGCATGCATTCACGCTGCTGACGACACGGTTCAGCGGTTAGTGTTCACGTCAGGCTGACCTCGACACGTGAAGTGTCGGTTGGATGCTAGAAGTATTTAGAAAGGATGGCAAGTGATACATGTTTCGTCAGCTTCTAAATACGGATTGATTTATAGGCACATAGATATAGATAGATAGATAGATAGATAGATAGATAGTGAAGAAAGAAATAATTAAAATATGGGAGCTATCTAGATACATAGATAGATCGATAGATACGTAAGTACAGACTTGAGAGGACAAATATTAATCTGCCCGACTCACTATGAAGCGACTAGCCACATAACTAATATATATATATATATATATATATATATATATATATATATATATATATATATATATATATATTGTGTATTTTGAGTATTTAGGCTGCAATCCTTCATTTATACATGTTTCATTAAAAACAACCTACAAGCTACTACGATTAACCTTTATATTTGATATTTCTTGTGTTCGAAAAAGTATTTTCTTTTTTGGACATAGAGTTTGTAGAAACTGTCCAAATGTATAATCACGAGCGCTTTCGTTTATACGTTTAGCCATTATCAAGGATGATTTTATTATTTTCAGTTTAATTGAGTGTGTGCGTTGTGTGTATGTTTTTAGTGTTATGCTCGAACAAGAAAAATTAAATCAAAATCTTAATCGTACTATCTTGTCTGTCATTTTTAATGAAACATTCATATATATATATGGGGAGAGAGGGAGGTATAAACTGAGATAGATACATAGATATGAAGAGACTAAAATATGCAATTAGTTAATACATATAAAGAGATAGATAGATAGATAGATAGATAGATAGATAGATAGATAGATAGATAAAAGGAGAATGATCAAATCACTTTGATAATATATAAGTATCAACTGATTACGATAGTTACATAGATATGAAGTAACCACTTAGCTCTAATACATATATATATATATATATATATATATATATATATATATATATATATATATATATATATATATATGAATGAATCAAGACAAATGGAAAACTTATCTTGGACAACGCATTTCGTCCTCTGATGGTCTTTATCAAGGGACATGAAAGGATTTTGTATTGCAACGAGTATTTATAATCAAAAGTAAAAAGGTTTATTTTTATTTTTTTTATTTTGATTTAACAAATGGTCATAAATATATACACGTCTACCTGAAAAATTCTTGCGAAAATATGATGCATTCTAAGTGAATTATTTTATTTGTCTAATAAACAAACGTGAATAAATGATGTTCTTGATTTTTTTTCTATAATATAATTAATATGTATATATTTTTTAGTTTAGAATTAATTTATGTATAATATAATTTAAATAAAAGGAATCTAACCTTTTTCTCTTACTTCGTTGTTTCGGAAAAAAGTAATTATTTCAGTAAGGGTGATAATCGAAAAAATCCGGGGAGCATATTTATATTTTGATAATAGTTGATAGCGGCACTCTCACGAATCTTCCATCTTGCTGTTTTTATTCCCCTCCAATATTTGTACATATGGGGGACTATTTAGGATTTTCATGAGACAATGAGGTATTTTGGTGGATGTAGTAAGGAAGGTAAGAATGAATGTGTTGTTTTGGTGATAGGAATATTGTTTTGTTTGATTGGGTCAGTGGTTGTGGCTAGCTAAAAATTAAGACAGATAATGACAGTCTTTTCCCAATCGCTCTTTTTAAGCCTTGTGCCAGGTTTTCGGCGGGGGGTGTTTTTTTTACGGAAATAAATATCCTCACAAATCTTCCATCTAATTAAGTTCTTTCTTTTTATGTGCAATGTCCTTTCCGGAAGCAGGCGATCATGGCTCTCCGCCTCCCTCTCTGCTTTGCAGCTCTCAACAAGTTCCTTTCTTCTATTTCCTTCCTCAGACCAAGTTCCGTCATCCACTTTCTTAAGTCCACCAGGTATGTTACGCGTTGTTTTCCCTTGTCTCTCTTTCCCTCTATTCGACCCGTGAGTATCAGATTCTCCAGGCCCTCTTTCCTCATTATGTGTCCCAGATACTTCAGCTGCCTCTTTCTGATGTTAAGTATAAGCCTCCATCTTGTTTTCGACCGCTCTAAGACTGTATCGCTGCTCACACGCTCGGTCCATGATATCCTCAGCATCCTTCTGTAGTACCACACTTTCTCTTTTAATTAGTGTGACATTCAATCTTACTTCTTTCTCTCTCCCTACCCACTTTCCCATTTTCACATTTAATCTCCCAATTCAATTTAATTTCCCATTTTAAGTTACGATCTCTCTTCTCTCTACATCAATTTTCTCATTCAATCTGTTCCCCGACAATCTCATTGTGACATTCAATCTTCTCCCCCTACTTTCTCATTTTAATATTCAGTCTCTCTTTTCTCCCCCCCTCTATCTCATTTAAACATTTCTCTTCTCTCTCTTCCTCACTATCTCATTTTAACATTTAATTTCTCTTCTCTCCCTCCGCCACTACCTCGTTTTAACATTTAATTCCTTTCTCTCCCCGAAAGCTTGCTCATTTTAACTCTCAATATTTCTTCTCCCTCCCCCACTTTCTCATTTTAACGTGTAATTTCTCTTCACTCTCATTTAATCGTTTTAACTGTCAATCGCTCTTCTCTTTCCTTCACTTTCTCATTTTCCCCACTTAATTTCATAACTCCTTTGCCATCCATGTCCGCTTTCTCATTTTAACATTCAGTTTCAATTCTCTCCCACTCTCCCACTTTCTTATTTTAACTTTGACTTTCCCTTCATCTCAAATCTCCATCGCCCCCTCCAACCTCTTCATTTTCACGTTCAATCTCTCTTCTCTTTCTCAACACGTCTTCATTTTAACTTTCGATCTCTCTTCTCTCGCCCCCTCCAATCTCTTCATTTTCACATTCAATCTCTCTTCTCTCTCCCCAACCTTCTCATTTTCAATCTCTATTCTGTCCACCCCCACTCCATTTTTTTTTTCGTTTTAGCTTTACAGCCTCTATCTGACCAATTCTTTCTAAGGAACAAGTTAAACGCGGCACAATCTACGTAAAACTCGTTGCTCTCAATAATCTCCGACGTTTGCTAATTCTGCAATATCTACGCCATGTTAATGTGTGTCTATTTCATTTGAAATCTCTGTTTATCTCTTTTTCGGACTGTTCGAATCTCTGTGATTTACTCACCACTTTTCTCTTTCTTGTATTTCGACTTTTCATTTTACTCCCCTTTTGGACTTGCTATCAATAGCCACTCATAAACACAATTTATGCATTGATTAGCATTGTGCATTCAGGTACATATATATTTACGAGCGAATGCACTCAATCACTTGTGCCTATACTTTCATTCAACCTGTCAAGCTCTTGCGTGTACAGGCACTTGAAAACATGAAATGAGTCTCTCATTAATGAAAGAGCATTATTATTATTATTATTATTATTATTACATCAGAGGGAATAGAAAGCGAGAAAGAGAGAGAGAGAGAGAGAGAGAGTCAAGGATGGAAAGATATATAGTGAAAGAGGAGTGATAGAGAATAAGAGATAGGAAATGAATGTAAATGCGACAGGGAAAAGCTTGTCAGGTAGATATATAGATAAATAGAATAAAGAAGAAGAAGAAGAAGAAGAAGAAGAAATGGGTATATAGGAATGGAGAGAGAGAGAGAGAAAGTAAGTCACACAAGGAGAGAAAGAGAAGGAGTAAAATAAAAGGGAGATAGATACATAAAAAAGAAAGTGAGAGAAAAAATGAGGAGGAGAAATAGAAAGATAGGAGTGATAGAGAATAACAGCGAAAAAGAAAAAAAAAAAAGATTCTGGATATATATATATATATATATATATATATATATATATATATATATATAGATAGAAAGAGAGAGAGAGAGAGAGAGAGGAAGAGAGAGAGGGATATAATTTTAGATGATTTAATAATATTTATACACATTCCTATGTGACGCCAAGTTTCAGAATTTTTTTGATAGTATGGGACCTCACGCAGAGATGGGAGAAGAACATAAATTTTCTATATCCCTCAGTTTTGTTGCTCGTATACGACAGGCCCATCTGGCTTAGGGTCACCGCACTTTGAAACGCCGTTCCCCGTACGATCACCGAAGTCAAGCATCGTCGAACACGGTCAGTACCGAGATGGATGACCGCTTCGGAATACCAGGTGCTGTAAGTTTGGATCTGCGGACGATGTCATGACTCGGATTTGTTAATCGGAGTGCCGAGTTCCAATTCCAGTTAGATTCTTCATATTTACTTACTTCAATTGGGAAGCGTATGGACCCCCCCCCGCCCTAATATTCTCTAATATTCTCAGCTATGGGTGAATTAGTAAGATTTGTATCACTAAATTGTTATCGCAAAAAAAAAAAAAAAATTCTTATAATCTAAAATTATTTGTTGGCTATAAATAACATGAAAACATGAGATAAGCCGCAGAAAACAAAAGTCGGCAGCAACATCCTTTCCCCGTTCATTTAAATAGGGAAGTGTCCCACAGAATTAGGTAGCATTAGTTTATATACTTCTTTTATCCATATTTCAAAATATACAGATCCATCATTTCTTTAAAGCACATACAATGTTCCTTTTCGAAGGCTAAAATAAAAGTATTCAAACATTTTTGAACGCATATAATAGAACTGTGTGAATTTGAGAGTTGCGTAACGGCACGCGAAGTGAATTCAGCGTGCCAAGTTTTCTGATTGAGTTTGGTTCGTTTACTTAGTAGAAATAATCTTAATGAATCTAGCTTGCTCCATGTTTTGGTTTAAACAGCAGGGTATACTATACTCTCTTGCCTTCTATGGCAATCAGTCTAAGAGAAAGACAATTCTAACCACACTGACAAGAATTAGGCTATACCAAGCTATCTTGCCGAGGACACACCGTTGTCAAAGCTACATCCAGGGCCGGCGCGTCTTACTCTCGAAACGTCCGACAGGTGGGGGACCCATGCGTTTTTTTTTAACCACGTTGTGGCTTCTGCCATTCTTTTTTCAGCAGTTTTTTTTTTATAGCTATCTGCCATTTTTAAAAATATCTTTAAATTGACGTTACACTGTCAGTTATCAACTAATATTATGCATCCTGTATCTGCATAGCCGATGCGATGCGTACTACGCAGGAATCCCCGATGAGGCTAGAGCCTCAAACGGGCTAGTATCAGCAGCGTTTTTTCTTTTTTTTTTTTTTTTTGCTTTTATATACTTATATACCTAAGATATATCGTCAGTTATCAACTACAATAATTAACAAGGCCAGTGGTTACTACCCCGAAATTCTCAACCACGTGGAGGCCTCATGCCTACTGGGGAGGGGATGAAAAAGTGCTAATTTCAGTAGTGCTTATTTTTTAAATTGTAGTTTTCTTTCTGAATAGTTCTTTTAAATCAATTGAGAGTGTAATATATCTCGGTAAAATCATTTTTTTTATTCCTAGATCACCCACGAAGGAGGATCACTGATTTTTCTTTTTTTTTACTAATCAGAAGGCCACGTCTAGTAACTAAAATAAAATTTCTAGAAAGATAAAAAAAAGGAAAATGATTGCTTAAAAATAAAAAGTTTTAAGATTTCAACACATGAAAAAATTTCCCGAAAACTAAAATACAGTTTTCAAAAACAAATTTTTAAGAAAATCTCGTTTGTGTTGTACTGGAATCTTTTTAAATCCGTTTTTCCAGCGGAGATGCGTCGCCGATTAATATTTATATAAATGGAAAACTTTAAGACTTAAACATTTTTTTAAGTAAAATTTAGTCATGAAAATATTAGTGCTTATTATAAGAAGAATAGCATTTTCTCAGATCTTTAAAAAATAAAAACCTATTCGTTATAAAAGTAGATAATTAATGAATATGTACTGAAACTTTCATTTAAATTGGATAATCACTTGATCTTTGGTAATTTAAAAAAGCGCTGACCTCCCCTCCCATATTCATTTGTGGATTTGTGCACCCCCTCCCCGACAAAGTTGGGAAAGTTTGAAATCTACAGGTAATAGAAAGAAGGACTTCGTATCGAAGTTTCATGGTGGGGGCGAGACTCTAGCGCCAGCTCTGTTTACAGCCATAAGGGGTTACTGGACTACAGAATTTCCCCTGACTAATCGCTAATATTCAGTTTTCATGATTCGTATGCTTTTATTGTCCTCTCTCCTTAATAGCAGTTTTTCTCATATTATCTAACAGTCAGTAACCTCTTGTGTCTTAGTGGCTATATTGCTGATTAATAAAAAGAAGAAAAATTGTGGAAAAATGAATTGCAACATTCAGTAACTTCAAACCAGTCTCGTCACCTAGCAGACCCTATCACGATGAACATGTACTATATCAAGGTAGTTCATCGCTTCGAACGTTTGTTGAAACTAGTGTTCACCGAAGACATCAATTTAAACTCACATATAGAATTCGTTGCAAAAGATGCCTCTCTTAAGTAAGTAAATGACCCCCCCCCTTCCATGCTCACTCTTCACAAAAGTCAGATCAGACAAAATATAGTGAACTGCTGCCATATTTGGGTTGGAGTTTCTCTATCGTCACTTTCCAGCCTTGAGTTCAAAAGCGTTTGCGCGGACTTGAAATGGGAAATGTTTTGAGGTACTACATTCATTGTTGAACCAGTTCAGACATTCAAACACACAAAGAGAGGGAGGGAGGGATGGAGAGAGAGAGGAAGAAAATGATGGAAATTTTAAGAAAGAGAGGATAAAAGAAAACGATCAGTCACAAATAAATACATGTGGATATGTAAAGCAGAAAGCTTGCATTAGTCTCATAGATGTATATAAGGAGCGGAGGACAGCAAGATTGTCCAAATCGTGTAGCAGCAAAATTGTCCAATTGTTAGATTTTGAACCGTTGTATCTTAAAAACGATTAAAGTTATCTTACTGGAATTCTCCAAGAATTCTACTTTGAAGAATAAGAATGTATTTACTTCTAAATAGAAATGATGATCACTCTGTGCTCCCACCGTTATGGCCTCCTGATCTAGTTTTCCTCTCTGATGTCCCCTCTTTTTCAACTTATTCACCGTTCTCTTGATGTTTCGTGAATATTAGTTGTCAATATAATAAACACTTAAACCAAAACCAAAGAAATTTAGACAATATAAAAATAAAAATGAAAAGAGATGAAGATAAACAAAAATTATGTAATTGTAAAAATCTTCATAACTGTCCTCTACAAAATAAATGTCGCACGGAATCATTAATATATCAATGCAATATCTCATCTATTGAGAATCCCGAAAACATAAAAATCTATATAAGTTGCACAAGCCATGAGTTCAAAAAGAGGTTCAATCAACATCAAACTTCATTTAGGATAAATAAATACCGAAATCAGACGACCCTTTCTAAATATTTCTGACACTTAAAAGGAACCAATAAAACACCTACAGTAAAATGGAAATTAATAAGAAAAGCTAGAATATGTAGGTCATTAAATGACCCATGTCCTTTGTGCATACATGAGAAACTATATATTACTAAGTATATAATAAATAAAAATTTACTGAATCAAAGAAATTAAATAACTATTCTTTGCCGTCATTGTCAAAAATTTTCGTTAAATAATATTTTAAAAAAATGGGAGCTGGTAATATACATACTTATATTTGATATGAACAAATAACTTTAAATAATTTAAGTAATTCTATTACATTTACTTGATTTAAAAAGAAATATAGTCTATTAGTAATTAAGAGTAAAAAAATATTTTTAAATTGTAGTTAAATATAACGTATTATAACCCAAACACCCATTTTAGAAAGAATCTTCAAGTATACGAGTACAAAAAATACCAAAAACTTTTTGTCGTTAATAATAATAAAAAAATACCCAGACGACATGCGTTTAACGGATGTCCGAATT
>CAHIKZ030001358.1:1087500-1115000 GCA_903632075.3 Acanthosepion pharaonis | reverse complement strand
CCACCTTTAATTTAGAAGTCAGGTGTAAAATAAAAAAAAATTCTTCAGCCTAAATATTCCGAATTACATAGAATATTTAATAAAAACACAGTTAAATTAAGGTACAACTTTACTAGTAATTTAGAAACCGCAATAAAAAGAGAAAAAAACGCTAGAATTTCAAAACTAACGTGCAGCATAAAATTGTTAACAGTGAAATATGCAATTGTAGAAATAAAAAATAGATGCCCGTTATATGGAGTTTGCAAAATTGAAGCAGTACTTTACAAAGCAGAAGTAATAGATAAAAATGGCCAGAAAAATATACATATGGTGTGCTGGGTTGAATTCGAAAAGATGTGGTACAATCATAAGTAATCTTTTCAGCTAGAATTCTTTAAAATTCTACTAGACTAGCCAACCATGAGTTGAAATTAAAGGCGAAAAATGAAAAAAGACTGTAACCTGGAAAATTAAAAAAACAACAACAAATAAACAAACAAAAAACATGAAACATGAAACAATCATAGCAACATCTGCAACCTTTGTTAACAAGAAAAAATAGCTATTATAACTTTTCCAGGCCAATTACGACCCGCTGTATACATAATTGATGTGGGTTCAAAGTTGGGACCACAGAAGGAAAACATGGAACACGGATTAGATGTAAAAAAGATATATTAACAACAGGTTACAGAGATAGTGTAAGCGGAGCTTACTATATGTTAGTGTCCAACACTGGTAGTCGTACGCGGCTCTCACTGTCTCACTCTATGTCACTCTCTGTCACTCCCTAGAGTGTTATGTCGCCTACTTAATATAGGCCTGGAAGAGTCTATTGTGTTGGTAGTTTCCGGTCTCACAATACCCCCCTTCCAAAGAGTTTTCTTTTTGAAAAGGAGAGAAAAAATAAAACTTGATACTTTTTCCTCTTGGGATTTACGTCGAGCGGTTGATTAAATTTACTTTTCCTTTCTGAGCGTCGCACTTCAGGAGAGACTTGGGGCATCGTTTAACCCCGTGGAAAAATCTGCGCATACTCGTATTTAGTTGGACTTCTTTTTTACGTAGACCGTAGGTGCTGCCCACTCGCTGAAATCTGTTTTTGACAGAATACCTGCTTGTTCGAGTCTATTTAACTCTTTGTTGATTTGTTCTGGAGCAGCGAAAGGGATATTCCGTTTCTTTTTGAATACCAGTTGTGCACCGTCCTTCACCTTGAACTTAGCTTTCATTTTAGTACATTTCCCAAGGCCGCCAGAAAAAACCTGGGGAAATTGTTGTTTGAGTTCCTTTTTTAGATTTACCAAATTGGACGTTGTACTTTGTATCTTGCGACAAAATGTACTCATTGGGCAATCCCAAAGATTGAATTTTTATCCAATCAGTTCCAAATAAGTTGTCTGAAGTTTTCAATACATAGGCTTTTAGTTTTTTGGTAACTCCATTTAGTATTACTGTAAGTATTACCTCACCTAAAATGTTAATCTTTTCGCCAGTTACGGATTTTGCTGTTTTATCTGTTTTTAATAAGGTCGGCTTGTTTAATTTTCGCTAAGTACGCCAGTTAATCGCTGAAATATCAGAACCCGAGTCAAGCTGAAATTTAATGGACTTATTGAAAATATCCAATGTTACATATTTTCTTAAATTCCTATCGACAATATTGTCAGATTGAGCTTGCCTAATTTTATTTTTGGGTTTTCTCGTTCTGTTGGCGTACCAGCACGAAGTTAAAGATGCCCACTTTTATTGCAATTTTTGCAATATTTTTGTTCTTAACTGGACAGAATTTCATCCAATGCCATTTACCACAATGGTAACATGGTCCGGACGGTTTCTTTAACTTATTTGGGTTTTGGTTACTGCGTAATTTAGAACATGAGGTTTGCCTTTTGTCTTTTTGAGGTAGACTTACTTCTGATTTTATTAATCTGAGTCACACCTGATTCCTCGATAGTGTTTGAGTCACGCTTTACAAATATTACTCTTTGACAGTCCTCTGCCAGTTTTTGGAGAGTCAATCCTTGTTCGTTGTCAAGCTTGGTCAGTATCCGTCGTCTGACTTCGGCGTCTTCTGCTGATACTAGAACTTGTGCGAAAATCAAGCACTTGAAATCATCGGCAGTCAGTTCGGCTAGTTTAAAATCATTACAGAGCTTGTTTACCGATGCTGCAAACGTTAGAAAATCTTGCTGGTTGTCTTTGACTGTGTTCAAACATTTCCAATTATATGTTAGTGTCCAACACTGGTAGTCGTACGCGGCTCTCACTGTCTCTCTCTATGTCACTCTCTGTCACAATATTTATTGTTTCGTAAAAATACAAACAAATGCGGCACAAGGCCAAAAAGGGGGATGGGGAATGACGGTCTTCATCTGTCTTAAATCTAAACTTAGCTAGTCGCAGACACTGACCCAAACATGCCAACAATAGTCCAATCACCATAACAACACATTCACTCCTACCTTTCTTACTACGTCCACCATAATACCTCAGTTTCTCTATGACGTCCTAACTAGTCCCCATATATACAAATATTGTTCATGGGGGGAGGGTCTTAAAATAACAACTTTTAAAAATCCCCAAATGAGTATTTACAAAATGAATTAATTATTTACAATAAAACTAAACAAAACTGAGTTAGTAATAAAACCCCCCACAAACTATGAATGTGGCAGAAATATCAGTTAACCGGCCGAAATCGATGCGGGACTAAGAAAAAGAGTACACATTCAAACCATCAAGCATTCACACAAACACTCACTCATTCATACACAACAACAAATACGAAAACACACACCCCGAAACGAAAGGCGCCCCTGCATCCACCAGAAAACTGACATCACTAACCACCCCTAACGAGGGAGGGATGGGGAATTAAACAAAAGTAAAAATAGGGACAGAAATAAAAAGGGACCAATGAGCTTACATAACCTAGCTAAGTTAAACGGGAAAAAAAAGGGAAACTAAAAATTCAACAACAAAACCCTTGTCTAGTCTAATATCGGGGTGGGTTGCCTATGTTCAACCCTGTTAGGACAATATTCTGTGCCGAACCGACATCTAAATGCCACTCTAGGTCAGCCCCTTTCACTCTACACATTCGCGCAAGATTCACCCACCTTTTGCCGAATTCTGATGATGGGAGCCGCCGCCTTTCCGTCCTAATCTTGACTTTAAGCTGATGTCTAAAGTACAAGATCAGTTGGGAAGAGGTGAACTTCTCGCCTTCATTGAATCCCTTCTGTCGCGTCGTCCAAATCACGACTCGCATAACCCCTAGTAAGCAACAGAACACATAGTGTTCAGCCTTCGTCAATTGCGATACCACATTGCTACAAACAGAACTGGCTTCCAGGACAAAAAACTTTCCCTGTAGCATGCAAACCATGAGGCCTTCAACAAACTTGCACAACTGCACTACCGCACTGCACTGAAAAAAGGCGTGACCAATGGTCTCGACATTCCCAGTACAGCGACGACAGTTTGGATATTTCTCCAAGCCTGCTGAACAAAGTCTTTTGCCGACCCAGAGGGCCCCGCGAATCATCAGCCAGGTGAGTGATGCCTCATCGTTATTGAGACATTTCAACCCAGGCGCCCAAGGCCATATCGAGCGAGCCTCCTGCTTCGTAAGACCGAGCTCGTCGATCAGATCATCTTGAACGGACCCCCTAACTAACAAACGATATAATGCCTTACGAGACAACGCTTGGGCGTCGGAGAGGCCAACTGACGTCCGCAAGAGGAGCTTCAAAGCACGACGACATTCACGATAGAAGGAGCACTCGCCACGAGGAGTACGACCGGCCTCCTCCACGCACGAGTGCACACTTCTCAGGGATGGGAAATGTTTACGGACATCTTCTTTCCAAAAGGAGCCCACCTCATCCAAACCGCGACACATTCGTTATAGAAAGGTAATGCGTAGCATATATTGACGAATCTCAATGCTAGGCATCCCCAGACCGCCCTCAGAGGGATGAAGGCAACAGATCTCGCGAGATGCTATATGGGCCTTGCCTCTCCACAAGAAAGAGAACAAGGCCTTGACTAATGACATTAGTCGGGCATACGGGAGTGGAAGCACAGAAAGACGGTAGAGGAGTATCGGATAGATGTGAGAACCACAAACTTCCGCCATTCCCTTCAGGGAAAGTCCCCTCCGAGACTACAGACTAGCCGCGGCCTCGGCCCGCCCCTGTACCTCCGACCAATTCTTTTTCAACTGGAGATCAGGACCGAACCAGACGCCGAGTATCTTGATCGGCCCATCCGTCCAGAGGAAAGGTCCGGGAAGAGAAACTCCCTTCCACGCACCCAACCGCAAGCCCACAGACTTATCGCGGTTGATTTTGGCCCCTGTCACCATCTCATACCCACTGATCTGCTTACTGACTTCGTTAATCTCGGCTCTGCTCGACACAAGAACCGAAACGTCGTCAGCATAGGCAGAATACCTGGCCGAGGTGTTAGCACCAGGCAGCGAAATACCGCGTAGGACCGGATTCGCCTTTAACTTGCGAAGGAAAGGCTCCAACGCAAGAACGTAAAAGCAGAGGCGATAGCGGACAACCTTGACGAATGGAGCGAGACAATACGAAAGGCTTCGATCTTACCCATTCACTTCCACTAGCGCACCGGGGGTCGCATACAAGAGTCGGATCCAGGAGCGAAAGTCGGCTCCGAAACCGGCCGCCGAAAGGACAGCCTCCAGAAATCGATTGTCAACCCTATCGAAGGCCTTGGACTGATCTAAATTGATCAGCGCGGCTTCACTGTCGACTTGTTCTAAGATCAGGCGTACCATATGAAGGTTATCCTGAATAGTCCTGCCCTTCACAGCACAAGTCTGTTCAGAGCCAATCAGACTAGACAGGACAAGCTGCAAACGGTTGGCTAAGATCTTCGCCAAAATCTTTAAGTCAGTGTCTAACATCGTTAAAGGGCGAAAGTTCCCTAACCCATCCCCACCGTCCTTGTCCTTACGCAGCAACTTGAATACACCCCTGGTGAAGCATTGAGGTAAAGACCCCTGCCTCATCCAGTGGTTGTACATCAGTTCCAGCAAAGGAACAAAAACGTGCGACAACCTCAAGTAAACTTCGTAGGGCAGACCATCTAATCCCGGAGACTTATCCAGGCCAACCTGCGTCAGCGCTTCCCAGATTTTTGACTCTGTTATGGGACCCTCGCACCTAGCCACTTCAGCTGCCGAGAGGCAGGGAAAGTCAGCTAAATAGGCGTCGAACTGAGCAGAACTCAGACCGGGCTCCCTGGTGAAAAGCTCCTGAAAGTAATCTCGAAAGACCTCACATATGCCCGCGTTTGTAGTCACGGTCCGCTTATCCGGTAATGTGACGCACGCTATATGTCGCCTGGCCGCGTTTCGATTTTCCTCTACACGCAGTTCAGCGGCCATATTCATTGCCTCAGAAGAAATTCTTTTTAACCTAGCCCTAACTACCAGAGCTTGATCCTTCTTGATAAGCAAGGAGGCCAACTCTGCCTTAGCTAAGACTATGTCCCCACTAACACGGGATTTCACGGCCCGATCAACTTTTTCTTCTAAAGCCGTTTGCGCCGCTAATTTATCTAAATTGAGCCGACGACTAAAGTCGGCAGCAAACGTACGAATCTTAGATTTTAAATTGCCCCATCAGGCATTTCCCACAACCGCTCCCGTCAATTCCCTCTGGATTGTTAGTAGCAGCTGGTCCCGGAAACCCTGATCACTGAAAAGCGAACAGTTCAATTTCCAGTAACCAGCCAACCTAACCTTAAACATCTAAGTTTACACGGACCCGGACAAGCCTATGGTCCGTATAAACTATATAATGGAAACTTGGACAGCCTAAGAGCCCTACATCGACTCTCCTAACTAAGACTCGGTCCAGGTAGCTCGCAAGAGCCAGGAGCCGAGCTGCCACTAGTAGTCCAAGTCCATGCTACCTCCCGAGGGTGTTCATTCCGGAACTTATCGACGAGATCAAACCCATCGATAAAGTCCCGAAATGGTTTCACATCCGGGTTGTAAATACTTTTTTTGCCCTGTCCGATCTATATCGGGGTCAAGGACGGCATTCCAATCCCCCGCTAAAACTACCCGACGAGACGTCGTCAAGAACGGCGCGATCTGCCGAAACAAAGCAGGCCGCTCGGAATGGATATTGGGCGCATAAACCCCAATGAGACGAAGAAGCTTATCCTTTATGGTAACATCCAGCACGCAAAGCCTGCCCGCCGGATCCGCGAAGACAAGGGTACAAGCAGCCTTTAAAGACCTGCTCACTAGCCAAGAGACACCCCTCGAACAACCATCAAAACATGCTGAATAAAGGGCGAACCCCCTAGACAGTATGTCCTCACGATCATGAGAAGAAAACCGGGTCTCTTGCAAACAACATATATTCACCTCGAGGCGCTGAAGGTCACGAGAGAGCCTCGCCCTGCGAGACTCGGACCTCAGGCCCCGGGCATTCAAACTAGCTAACCAGAGAGCCATTGTGAAGCCGATTAGGGTTGCCCTTCAGGATAGAACATGGCTGGAGTGAGGACACCGACAGCTCGTCCCATGGAACCAGACGCCATCTCATTCTCGACGGTATCATCCAGAGACAAGCCGCCGATGTCCGAAGGGTAGGTAAGTTTTAAAGCTCTATAAAGGGATGGGTGAACAAAAACTGGGACCCTACCTTTAAGTTTCTGGCTTGCTCCATCCGAGTCTGGGTCTAACAAATAGGCAGCAGAGGGCACCATTTTTAGAGATGACTGGGCCTCCTCTATCATGCCCCAAATCTCCCGCGTACCCGGGCCAGTTCTGATTACGGTCAGAATCCTTTTTGCAGACGGGAAGTTTACGGGATTTTCCATCTCGACCCCGTTTATCTTCTGAAAGTTCCAGAGAACTTTTAACTCCTTTGGGTTTCTCGTCTGCCCGAAAACTCTTTCTGCCTGATCCCGGGATACGCGGCAGACGTCTTCCCCTGGGAGATATGGAGGTTTGATGAATTTTTCTTCTTCATGTCGGTCGCAGTTTCGGGGCTTCTGCCCTTTTTTTAAGGTGAATGAGCAGGAGTAGACATTGGTGAAGGATTAGGTGTGGTAGAGGGAGTCCAACCCGAAGGTGTTCTTACTGGAGAAGGTTTGGACGAATGTATTTTTTTGGCAGGTGAGTTCGACAAAGATTTTGGCGGAGGAGGCTTGGTGAATTTAGATGAAGGGGAAGACGGGGCAGAGGATAGAGGGGCCGGTGCCCCCAGCGATTTTTTTCCTTTTCCCCGCTTTGACTTCAGTTTCTTTATGTCAAGGATTTTTTGCCAACTTGGCTCGTTCAATTTTTGGGTTGTAGTTGCAGATTTTTCGTACGACGCCGAGGCGTCGCCCTCAGAGCTGGTAGAGGGAATGGGGCTGTAGGTGATTTTGTCCCTGGTGTCATGGTGGGACTGAGGAACCGCTGTTTGGCTCTTCCCCTTGCCCCTAACCACGAGGTGCCATTCCCCCTCCTCCTTCTCCTTAACCACACTAGTGGCAGGCGTTGGTTTCGGGGGCAATGTGGGCTTGGACCCAACCGAGGGACTTTGCCCATCGGTCCGCCTCGCAGCTAGACCCATTACAGGTGCCGCGGATTTATCCTTATCGGCCAAGGGGCTATTTTTGTCACCTACGACCGGAACTCCAGGGGCCTTCTTCCCTGGGCAGGAGGAGGAAAGGTGACCAGTCTCTCCACACCTCTAGCAAGTCGGACGCCTACCAGTCACAATGACCGGCATTTTCCGGTCGCCTAAAACCAAACAGTTGGGGACGGACTTGAAGGCCTCTTGATCAAGCATGATGTCAAAAGTCCATCCCCCGTTCAGATTGTCGGAGAGCTCCTAAAATCTGGCCGTACTGCATAAAAAATGCAGCCAGAAGCTCTCCCCTGAAATTTGAGGAGGAACCTCGAAAACAGCCACCCTGG
The DNA here is from genome assembly GCA_903632075.3 of Acanthosepion pharaonis. Taxonomy (NCBI): domain Eukaryota; kingdom Metazoa; phylum Mollusca; class Cephalopoda; order Sepiida; family Sepiidae; genus Acanthosepion; species Acanthosepion pharaonis. Next base: position 1,107,058 of record CAHIKZ030001358.1, on the reverse strand, counting down.
TCCGCCTGCAGCCTTCATACTCGGTCCTTAATATTAGATCTTTAGTGATCAACTCCTTCTTGGCCATTGCCAGGCAATCTTCTGGTGTGGGCAGCAGAATGTCCCACATGAAGAAACCCCTACCTTTTATAACTCTTTGGGGTTTTATCCCCAGGGACAAAAGTGATTTGATCACAATGTCTTTAGTGGAGCGACAAATCTTTTTGGTTTTCTTGTCCACCACGAAAACGGTCACCATTCTCTTAGAGAACATATCGAGTTCCTGGACATCATCGACGAACCCATCTTTGTTAACCAGATGGGCGTAACCTTTCGCCTTGTCCAGGAAATCCGCCATGTTCAGTATACAGCTAGGAGGGGACTTCCAACAAGAGGGCAACTCCTCGGTCGTTTTCACTGCTGCCTCTTTAGGGGCAACATCCGCTCTGGTACTTTCTCCTTTTTTGGAGATGCTCTGGTCAGATTTGGGGCTTTTTCCAGCCCGCTTTTTCTCATCATTCTCATTTGGGTTGGTATTAACAACCTTCCCAAAGAGTCCTTTTTTTACTTTTGACCGACTGCCTTCGTCGGCCATGTTGAAGGAAAGTGGATACAACCCCTAGCGGGTCTTTTGTAGTTTATCACACAGGGAGAGGAATTGGGGAAAAAAATAAAGCAAAATAAAGAACGCCTGGATAAACCAGGAAATTAAAAATTAACAGACAAACAAAAAATAAATAACAAAAACTGAAAAGAAAATAAACAGGTAGGACTTTCTTTTTTTAAATAAAAATAAAAATTGCGCCCGAAGGCAGCCGAAAATGAAAAGAAAAACCAGAAAACTTCTCTCTTTTTTTTTCCAGAAAAACTAACAAATGTACAAAAATAAAAATTAAAGTTTTTTTCCCGTTTTGTCCTGGTATGGTAGTGTAAAAATTGTTCGTGGTATTTATCGCCCCAAGCGGTTTCGGCTTCTCTTTTAGCCATTTTTAATGGGCTTGTTAATTGTTGTTAATTTATTTTCATGGTTGCCCTTTATGATGAACTTTTGTGATGCCGGTAGTAATATTTATTCTGTGTGCCGTGAAAGGAGCGTGGATGGAATTTGAGTTATCCCCCCTTCTATTTAAAAGAAACACCCCACCCCAAAAGTCTTTGGTTCATTATTTCCGCTGTTAAATAAAGTGAAATTAATACTGGTTGCCAGATGTTTTATGTACAATGTTTCGCAGACAGACAAATGTTTTCGGTTTTATGAAGGATGATCGTGTTATCAAACACACACACACACACACACACACATACGTGTGTATATATATATATATATATATATATATATATATATATATATGCATGTTTCATTAAAAACGACAGACAAGGTACTACGGTTGAGCTTTTTATTTAATTTTTCTTGTGTTCTGACAAGAGCTTTCTTTTCTGGACAAAGGGTGTGTAAGAACTGTCCAAATGTTTTGTATTTCCGAGCGCTTTCGGCTATACACTACCACACACTGAACATACACAGAACACACACACTCTACTAAGCTGATAATCGAATCATCCTTGATAATGGCTAAAGGTATAGCCGAAAGCGCTCGGAAATATAAAACATTCGGACAGTTCTTACACACCCTTTGTCCAGAAAAAGAAAGCTCTTGTCAGAACACAAGAAAAATTAAATAAAAAGCTCAACCGTAGTAGTACCTTGTCTGTCGTTTTTAATGAAACATGCATAAAGGAAGGATTGCTGCCTAAATATACAACTATATATATATATATATATATATATATATATATGAAGAAATATAGTTTTAAGGTGTGCTATATTTATGGGATAAAGTGCTCAATATCAGACATAGAGCGTGTGTATATATAAAAGTGAACATAGAAGTCAACACTTGGAAAAATAACAGCACACGTGGCCTGACGATTGCATATAGCATGAAACAGACTGTCGCCTCTAAGTGTTGACTTCTATGTTCACTTTTATATATATATATCTATATATATATATATATATATATATATATATATATAAAGAGAGAGAGAAATCGAAGAGGGTGATGAAAAGTTCTCCGTTTAACCAAAAGGACTATAAAAGTACTAATATACAGTACTTTTGTAAGATGATAGACATTAATTGTGTATTATGTCAGCACAATACCGTATGTAGTAATACAATTAGGATTTCCATGAAGATCTTTGTCTCGCAGTGGAATACCAATTTAGGTAGTTTTAGAGTCACGTTAAAACAGTTACTTCTCCCTCTTTTCTCTTATCTCTTTTCGCTGTTTGCCTTTCTCTCTATGCATGACAGGCACGAGTATTCCTAACCATGAGACCTGTGTTCGAATCTCACTATGGCCGATTTGTCAGAAAGGTGACTTCGAGCTAGTTTAGTTGACGGGTGGCCAGTCATATATATATATATATATATATATATATATATATATTGAGTCTGTGTGTGAAAGGATTACACCAACCTACTCTGACAAAACATCCGCTAGGTGGTGCTGTTCAGGACTATAAAAGGACGGGTTAAAACAATTTCCTCTTTTACATCGGAATATAGCAAAGTCAACATATGTCTTGTCTCTAATGGGGAAATTTCCTTCTCCCCACCAGGTGACCAACAATTAAATTTGAGCTCTCTCTCTCTCTCGCTCTCTCTCACACACACACCCGTGCGCTCACAAACGTACACAGGCAACACATGCACATGGAGGGCGCGATGGGTAAATTGTCGCCATATTATATTTTCAATTTCGCATATGCACGCCGTTTGTTTTTTATTTTGTCGACTGCGCAGAATAGTCGGGTCAGTTGCGCACTGTCTGGGAGAAAATGAGTATAATGACGCAACTCACTCCGCCAGAAATATGGAAATGGCATGTTGTACTGTTTGGCATTCCCGCTGGAGTTTCCAATACGGACTTTTCAGAGTTCTTGGGTGTCAATTTGAGGGCCGTGCAGTGGATTCGGAAAGAGTTGATGATTACGAAGGTACGACAGTTCGAAAAACTCACTCTGATTTTTCTGATAAGGAAAGAACTACCGAATTTGTTGGTGAGGGCTCCAGACTTAACACAGAGGCCTGCATCATGTCTTTGGTTGTGGTGCTACCCTGGGTCAATAGGGTGGCTGATAAAAACTCTATGTCTAGTAACATGACTCTGCACCATGCCACACATTGTCTAACCCAGTTAGACAATCTCTGCGACCACATCAACCCTTATATCTGGTCACCTAACTTACCAGACTGCAACCCCTTGATTATTATTTGTGGGGCGCATTTGAGCGAGAGACCAACAAAACTCTTTGTAACACCAAAGATGTACTGAAGACAAGGATTATGGCAGCATTCATTAACTTAACGAAGGAGACCGACCAAAAGATTTTCAGAATATTCCGAAGCATCTGTAGGCTTTGGTTGAAACCAGTAGCGATTTTATTGAATAAATTCACTCTTTAGTATTTGAAGATATTTCTGTGCAATGTTGGTGAATATATCTGCTAAAATAAGATGTCAGTGTTATTTTCATTTTTGCGAAATTCAGACGACAGTTTATCCATCGTACCCTGTATATGCAAATCACACACAGTATCCATTTTGCAACATTTTCCACAGTGTACATAGGTTCAAAACATTGCATTTGGAAAATCTTGAGGTGTGACTTTGCACAGCAGTGATTCTTTCTTAAATATTCATTTCTTGCAAATTTCTTTGGCCCTCAAGACGCTTAGGTCGGCTAAAACGAAGTATAAATCACTGACAAGGGTGATAACTCGTGTGGACAGGAGGAAAACAGCCAATGAACACGCCGGACGTGCACGATAGCTGAATGCGAAAATCCCATTGACAGACAAACTGAATGACGCAAGTAGAAATTTGCAAATAGTTGTGTCACATTCCGTTCTGGTCATGTCATTGACCTGCCTTGTTTTGCATTTGACCTTGGCTTTCGTTTGAAAACTTTAGATCGATATTAATAAGATATTTTCGTTTCGTTTAACTGTTTTTCTTTTTTTTTTTTTTTTGTTTCATCGTTGTTTTTGTTTCTATTTCAATTCTTTGATAATTCTTCCCTTTTCCTCTTCTTGATTTCTTCGTTTCCTTTATTCTTTCTTTGATCATACTCTTGTTTCTTGTTCTCCCTCCTTTTCCGCCATTGATCCATTCGTAAGTTCTTTCTTTCTTTGATCCTCCCGTTATTTTTATGCTGTCTTTATTTGACGCATCCGTAATTTTTATATTTCTTTCTTTCATACTTTTTATAAAGATTTTTTCCTTCTTTCATTAATCCTTTATCTTTATTCTTTCCTTCTTTTACTCATACGTCATTGTTATCAGTTCTTTCTTGGGATTATCCGTTATTTTATCTTCTTTCCTTCTTTGATATATTTGGTATTTTCATTTTTTCCTTCTTTGATTTAGCCATTATTTTTATTATTTTTTTATTTTTATACTTCTTTGATCCATCCGTTATTTTTATTTTTACCTTATTTGATCCATCCGTTATTTTTATTCGTAACAAGAATGTAATAACACCTTGTTAGGATGTAAAGTTCTAAAGGGGTCAAAAGAACAGACGGTTTTTCCCTCTATGAAGGTGGCTGGCGTAGGTACGTACCCTGTCGGAGGATACATTAAAAAAAATGCACAGGCTAGTAGATGTAATTTACACCTTAACCCCCTTCCCTAACCCCTCCAAAAACATGAAGTCCACTCTAACATGTATGTTCAATAAAATGCAACTTTTCTAGGCATAAGAAATTCTCCTGTTAGTGACAATTTCGGAAACGCTGCACTTGAACAATCAGGATATGCTTTTGCAAATTGGTAATGCTCGGCGTCAAGTGCTGTAAAAAAAAAAAATCGACTCATCCACCCAACAATCTTGACCTGGCCCGGGTAGATACATATGTTCTCCCAGCATATCTTACAGGAGGTGTCTCCAAGGAGTTTATTTCGAACACACTTCCAGTCCCCAAGGCGATAAAGCCACTGGCCGCCATTTCAGGTATACAAGGGGCCTATTACCCTCCTTTCCTTCGCATTCCATTGTTAAAAACAAAGAATCGCTACATTTGAAAAAATTTTCTCGAAAGGATTCTACCCTAACACTACAGGCTTACGGCAACATCATGTTGAAGTTAAGCAACGTCACGCCTGGTCAGTAAATAGATGGGAGAACGCTTGGGCATAAAAGGTGCTGCGAAGTTAGATGTGCGGGATAACGGCTCGGAATTTTTAATCAGAGAGGCGGGTTCCAGTTCCCGTTGGGGCAGTTGTATTCACTTAATAAATATATATTTGGGAAAAGGTATGAATCCACCACTTCTCTTCCCAACTATGGGTTAATTAGTAAAATTTGTGTCACAAATCCATTATTGTAACAAATAAAATATTACAATCAAAAATATTCTCTGGCTTTAAATAACCTGCAAAGGTTTTTTTAAGTCGTAGAAAACGAATCAGTTAATCAACCGATCGCTACAACCTTCAGTATCCTTCTGCCTTAAGGGACTCTTTGGTCTTATATTGGGTGAACGACGGGAAAATAAAATTTATTTGAGTAAATAGTCAAAGAACAGCATTTAACCAATAACGAAGTAAAAAACGGCAAAACGCACATGGCTTACGAAGAGTAGAGTAGTTTCACAGTGGAGGATTGTATATCACTAAGTCGGTCCTAAAATAGGTTCGACGTACAAAACGTTAGGAAGTTGATATAATAGGTAATGACGCAGAGAAATCTAGTGGTGGTCGCTGATACTTTTAGTATCCGACTAACAGTCGTCCGACCTCGACTGACTGACCAACTCACTGAGAGTATTTAGTCACCCCCACCCCACGAGGGTATCATGTGGCACAAGGCCGGGTTAACGTGGGGATCCCCGAGCCCGGGGGCTCGGCCAAAAATATGCCCTTTTAAAACCCGTATAAACGGGTTCAGGGTCGGTTTACCTCCCCGAAAGAGACTCCGCCCTTCGGCATAGCCTCATTCGCCCCCCGAAGGCAGAGAGTTTAACCGGTCACCTGGTCGTCCGACTTCATAATGAACCAACTCAATGAGCGACCTACTCCTACCTATTATAGTTGGGAGAGTCTATTAACAATAGAATAGGTGTGTTACAATATAACAGATACTATGAGTGAGGAGAAAGGCCACGATGATAAGGATTAGGTCTGGAAATCCTACAATTCTGGAAGGCTTTTTGTTACGATTGTAAGAACAACAACAATTGCTTTATGACTGACACTTGTACAAGTTAAACACCTAAATATATACACAAAGAATTAAAAGATCAATTTTCCCGTCATTTGCTAACAATTCAACAATTTATAAAGGCGGGTGTTGTCATGATCCTGAAAGGCTGTCCTCTGGTGTCCATTTTCTGAAGAGATTGTCGATAACATTGTTCTTTGGGTGAAAGAGGGCAAAGCAATGAAAAATATAGGCTCAGTGGAATGGTAAATTGATGAATCACTCGCATTCTGTGCATCTAATCTATCATTGCCAAATATAATTTGAAGGAAATCGTAGGACTGTTACAATTAAATGAATCCCAGCATCTACAACAGGCGTTCTACTGGTTTTCTTGGGCATTATATAAAGTTGGAAAATCATTAGAATTCTTTGGAAATATTGGGTTGGTGCATAATTACCAGGCATTTTTGAAAAAATATTTATTATGAAAAATGAAACATAACTACTTAACAATAACATTTTTAAATTTTTATTCTGGATCGTATGATTATCGACACGCATTTTTATTCCCTGAAAATAAAATAACATTTTTTATTAAAACAATTAAAAAAAAAAAAAAACACTTTTGTTAAAAAATAAAGGCCTGATAATTATGCACCAAACCAATAATTTTGTTATTTGCAGGATCAAGGAATTCCTTCCGAATGATCTTGAACAACAAAACTTTCTTTTACTTTCTCATTGCTATAAATATATGGAATAAGAGTCTTTCTATTTCTTTCTTTCTTTCTTTCTCTCTTTCTTTCTTTTTATTTCATTTTCCCATTATCTTCTTTCTTTCTTTCTTTTTTTCTTTCTTTCAATCTGATAATGTTTCGTTATAGAGAGGCTTACGATATATCCTACTTGGATCATCTCGTTACTATCCTTTTTTTCTATCTGTGTTTGTGCTGAATCATGAGGGGATTGTGCCATGAAAACCCCTTTTTATGCAAGGAAATTAAATCTGTAATTAAAATTAAAAAAAAAAAGGATCCCCGGTTAATGATTGGAAATTATAGCAAACCTTGCTGTAGCTATATTCTTTGCTTTCCTATTTTTCTTTGCTTTTATTCCTAAACATTTTTCCGATTTAATTATAAAGCCCCGTAAAATTAGATTGAACCCAGTGATATTCTCAACAGAAGTGGCAATCTTAAACCAGAAAAAAAACAGTTATTTTTGACGGGTAATATGCAATTGCATTTCATTGATTTTCAAATTTCAAACATTGTTGTTGAGATGTTTCGCACAGTGTATATTCTAAATGTTCTTGTTAAAATCACACGTCTTCATTGGTTAAGCAACCAAAACGTTTTTAAATCATTTCAACCCAGTAAGCTGATAAGGTCACTAAAACGCTAGCGTGTGTGTCGGGGAATGCTGAGAGTGAAAGAATATGAATAAAACATTAGTGAGAATAGAGGCCTAAAAAAACAACGCTATTTAAAGGGACACAAGATGGCGATTGTCATTGCATTTAAATTTTTGAAGATCGTCGTTGGGGGAAAGCAGTTAGTTGGAGAAGAGTTCCATAACTGAGAAATGCGTGAGAAGAAACTATTATTATAGGACTTACGGTTACATCTAACAGTAAAATGATAAGAGCTAGCTGCCAATCTAGTCCAACTCTCAAATTTCCGACGCCGAGGTATCAAAGAGGGAAGCAATATTTATTTTGTTTTGACAAAAAAAAAAAAAAAAAAAAAAATGAAAAAGAAAAAAAAGTAGTACAAGGCCAAAGAAGAGCTAGGGGACGGTTGGTCTTCAATCTGTCTTAGCGTAAACGTAGCTAGACACGATTACTGATCCAAACATATCATGTAATCCTTACACCAAAACAACACATTTTATTATTTATTACAGTCACCATAATACCCCAAGTCTCTATTTCCTTCCCATATGTACAATTTGTCTTGCAGGTAGGGAATAAAATTACAAAGTTTAAAAAAACAAAACAAACAAAAAACAAAAAACAAAGAGGAGAGTTCATCGGAACAATTACCACGAAAACATTTATAGAAAAGGCAAATGAAAGCGACGTTGTGGCGGTGAGAATGTCACCGAAGATGAGACGCTGGGACAGGAATGATATCATTTCAGATTCTTCTATGATTTTGTCAAGAATCTCCAGATACAAATCGTTTGTACTTTCTGGTAGTAATATGGGAAATATAACACGGACAAGATTGAATTCCTCATACTCTACCAGCAACACTTAGAGCATGGAACAAGACTGAGGGCTTTATATAAAACACTAGAAAACATCAAATTATCCAAAAGGATATTTTACCTACTTTGCGGAAGTAATGATTAAGAAAAAAAAAAACGTTGTGTTTGACGTTACTTTGACGTTGAATAATTAATTAAATAATTACAACGTTTTATTTTACAAGAAACAGGAAAAGCCACAATCATGAATCATGTAAATGTAATCAAGAAATTAAAAGACAAACTAAATTTGAAAATTTTGTACTTCGGTAAAGAAAAAAAGAAAAGAAAACGAACAGAAGACAAAAACGAATCAATTTCTATTTTTCATTTATCTATTTTCTTTCTTTCTTTTTCATTTTCCCATCTTCTTTCTTTCTTTCTATTTCCCTTTTCCCATATTCTCTTTCTTTGTTTCTTCGAATATCTTGTTTTTCCAAATATCTTTTTCTTTCTTTCTTTCTTTCTTTCTTTCTTTCTTTCTTTCCCTTCCTAATGTATTGTTTGGTTTTCCTTTCTTTCTTTCTTTCTTTCTTTCTTTCTTTCTTTCTTTCTTTCTTTACCTTCCTAATGTATTGCTTGTTTGTTTGTTTGTTTGTTTGTTTCTTTCTTTCTTTCTTTCTTTCTTTCTTTTTCCCTTTTCCAATATTCTCTTTCTTTGTTTCTTCGAATATCTTGTTTTTCCAAATATCTTTTTCTTTCTTTCTTTCTTTCTTTCTTTCTTTCTTTCTTTCTTTCCCTTCCTAATGTATTGTTTGGTTTTCCTTTCTTTCTTTCTTTCTTTCTTTCTTTCTTTCTTTCTTTCTTTCTACGTTCTCATTCCATCTGAACGCTTTAGGCTACTTTTAGCCGCAATGGTTTTATGCATTGTGCCTTTCACTTGGTCGTACGCCAACGTGAATATGTCTTAATTCAACCGTTCGTTTCTATTAATTTTTATTTCCTCTCGTCCAGACTTTATGTTGACGTTTCATGACTCCTTGCCATTTTGTTTCCTTGTCGCTATTCCTCCTTTGGCGCTAGACTTGCTGTTTCGCGTGTTGTTGTTATGAACGCATCGTTGGCGATAATCCCTCGTGTTCTCTTTTCAGTGATTGGTCCATCTTTGTCCAGTGCTGGAGTGAAGGAACCATTCCAAGATAAAGTGTTGTCATAAGACTTAATTTCAATCTTCTGTCCGGCCGAGACTACATCTCTTCTAGCCATTTCCTGTTTCACTTCTCACATTTTTTTTCATTTTCAATTTATTTATTTATTTTTGTTACTTATTTGGGTTCCTTTGTGCCATTCCCTAAGCCGACCTGTTTTCTTATTCTGCCCAACACTTGATCTTAGCAATTTTTTTACGCCGCTTTGTGAAGTAGTCTTTTTATCACTTTCTTCTTTGCCTCGTACTTCTTTCTTTCTTTTTATTCTAATTTTAATTTATTTCCATCCTTATTTCCTTTGTATATTTTATATTTTTCGTTTTCCTTTTTCAACTTTATTTCATTCTACATATCTTCCTTTGTTTTTGTTTCCTTCAAATTAATTGTTCACTTTTTTCTTTCTTTCTCCATGTGTTTCTTTTTCAAGCCTTTCATTCCGTTTGCTATTTCTTTTTCTCATGTTCTTTCTTTCTTACTTTCTTTCTTTCTTCATTTATTTCTTCCTATCTTTCTTTCTTTATTTGGCTTACGGTTTCTTTCTTTCTTTCCTTTACATTTCTTTCATTCTTTTTCTATTTCTTTTTCTCATTATCTTCATTCTTTATCTCTTTCTTTCACTACTTTTTCTTTCTTTCTTTCATTTATTTTCCATTTATATTTCTCATGATCTGTCTTTATCTATTTCTTTGAAATAGCGTTATTTTTCATTCATTTCATTCTTTTTTCGATTTCATTTTCTCATTATATTTTTGTTATCTCTTTGTTTGAATTAAGGTTTCTTTCTGACCAGTAGCGTTCATATATATATATATATATATATATATATATATATATATATATATTAAGAAATGGACAAGGTCCGACAATTTATTTATTAAAGACATTTTTTTATGTTATGTTTTATCTATAAATAACAACGTTAAACATAAAAAAATGTCTTTAATAAATAAATTGTCGGACCTTGTCCATTTCTTAATATATGACGTCATTTGTTTACATTTGATACGCCAGAGCAGTTATGAATGTACGAGATTCATTGAAGATTGAAGTTTATAAGCAGTAAATTCGACCTTGTCTACCGAATGATTCTTTGTGGCCGAGCGGTCAAGGCGCGTCAGCGTATATGACGGTTCCGTATAGGATGCAGGTTCGAATCCTGTCAAAGGACGAATATTTTCTATGTCTTTAATATATATATCTGTATTTTGGTTGGGATGCTTCTTTCATGCACATTTCATTGAATATGACAGACAAGGTGCTTTGATTTAGTTTTTTTTATACAATTTGTCATGTGATCTTATAATGTATTTCTTTTCGGATGATAAATCATATAAAAACTGTCCAATTGTTCTTTTTTTACGAGCGCTTTCGGCTATACATTTAGCCATTTTCAAGGTTGAAGTATATTAACTGTTAACAAGAAATAGATTGTTCTATGTATATATTTATATAATGTTTTCATTTTCAAAACACAGTCAAGACATTGTGTTCATATTCATAGTTGATATTATTGAGTGTAGTTTTTTGTTTTGTTTTTATTAATGAGGCTTCCATTATTTTTAACCATTGTTATATGTGGACGATGCTATTATATTTGTGTTATCAACAAGTATGTTACGAATAGAGTGCAGTAGGTCTCCATGAGTATTTAAATGAGTATTTAAATTCACATGTTTGAGAAGAAGTCTCACACTAAATCATTCTGATCATAGCTGAATTAGGTCTCACTGAAAACAGTATATAAATGCATACATACAGCAATCTATTTCTTGCTAACAGTTAATATATTTCAACATTGAAAATGACCGGGGAGCTAACGGGGGGTCATCGGGTGATCGGAGTTTAGTTGATCTGATCGGCGAGTTTGGGCTGGTCGATAGATACCAGGTCGATAATCCGGGGCGGGAGATGTAGACGTTGTCTCGTCATTGGCCATGTCCCCAGCTACCTGGACAGAATGTTAGTGAGAAGGGTCGGCCTAGATTTACTAGATTGTTCCACGTACCACTGTTTAGACTATTCGGATCATAGACTGGTCTGTGCTCGGAGGATGTTAGGTACTAGACTGGACAGTGGAAATTCAATATGTCCTTACTGGAACAACAACTGACTAGATTAGTGCAGCAGGAATTAGTCGGGTGGGTTATTGGGAATAAGTGGTGGGAGAGGCTTAAGGATAGGATTAGGTCTTTCACCACAGAATTTAGGCAAATAATCTTTCGAGATAAGGCTGAATTAATGATGAAAAAAACAAGAGAATAGTCTCTCACGGGAGTCGGCTCGGAGGATTACCTAGAGATAGCCATAGCTAGGCAGGTCCTGCAACGCGTGGCTAGCAAGCGCTACCATGGTCAGGTAGTTAGACATAGGTTAAACAAGATGTCTAACGAAAGCCGTGAATATGGGCGCAGAATTTCGAAACTAAGAGATCTGTCGAGGTTCCGATCGATACTTTTAGGGTGTCATTACCCCAGAGGGCCGTTCCTTGAGGTCGGCCAAGGATATATTCGAGGCTTTTCGGCGACATTTCGAAATCCGTTTTCCTGCAGGCCACCGGATTCTAACAAGTGAAATGTCTATAATTGGTAACAGAACCCATTGGTTTATACTAACGGCTTCCCATACTTAATACTTCTTGAATTCACTCACGCGTGGTCATGTGTGACGTCATGAGCTGCGGTGCGATTTTCACTTTGAACAATAAAAAATAAAATTTTCGGTCAACTGGGTTAACATTTAATATTTAGTTAACATTTAGTTAATATTTTTTCGTTTTATTATTTCAATGAGGTTCCTCGACTAGTTTCGACCAACATGGCCATCACCAGGAGAAAAAATCCCTGTCTGTTAGTAGCAGTGAACTACAGGAGAAAAATCAGTTTCTGAAGAAAGTGTACTTTATCTGTAGTTGTAATTTGTTTTTTATCTTTAATTTTGGACAGTCCTTGTGTTGGTCAAACGGCCTATTTTAATTTGTTTTTAAGATAGAGAATGGGAGATCCTTGATTTTAAGAATTCTGTCCTTGGTTAAGTCTGACTGTTTTATTGGTTGCTTGGAATGGGATGTGTTTGTTACGTGTATGTTATCTTTTATTCTTTGGGATTATGTGTTTGATTTGTGTATGTGCATATATTAGCACGAGTGTGTGCATAAGTGTGAGACCTCTGCAAGTATGCTTGTCTTGTGTGTGTGAGAAATGTTGATAGGGATGGAATTATGTTGTCAAATTTGTGATGAAGCCCGTCTGGACGAAGTGTTTTGAGGCGCAAAATCCATTTGTCTTCATGTTCCTTTAGTATTTTTCTAAGGTTATCTTATCTGTCTGTTTCTATTTTTTCAATTATAGCGAATTTTGCATGGCTTTTAAAATAATATTTTTCTAGACGGAAATGTTGTTCTACAGGTAATGGGGGAGTCGACTTAATTCGATTCCGATAATTATTAATTCTGTAGTGATAGGGCCATTTAGATTTTTTTTAAATAATGTTTGCATTCTAGGAGGTAAATTATGTTATGACTTCTACAGTTAGAGTTCTGGTAGATTTTGAAAGTATATTTAGTGACTGAGCAACTGAAAGTATTGCCATATATATATATATATATATATATATATATATATATATGTGTGTGTGTGTGTGTGTGTGTGTGTGTGTGTGTGTGTGTGTGTGTGTGCTAGATTGAGTTTTGCAAACTTGTCTCTCAGACATCCTAATGCTTACTGGATTGATCTATAACTGAGTTATTGTGTTGTGTCATGCTTATTGAATACCAACCGATAGAATCTTCTTGGGCTGGATTCAGTAACTATCATGCTATTACAAATAATACCTGATGGTAAGACGAGTTTTGTGCTATACTTTATTTTCTAAGACCAACCACACCTTTTATTATCTCACCTGCCTTAGAAATTACAGTGACAACGCCGGAAGCTATAATCAAAATAGTAGCCAGTATGAAAACATTTATGCTAAACACATCACTCGTTCAGAACTACAACAGCTTCTATCCTTCTTGCCACAAAAGAACTGGCCAAAGCCTCTACTTACTGTTATACAACTCCCTTCCACAACGTCACCATTGTCTAACCACAACAAAGACCTTTGAATTCGCTCTGGTCGACTCGAGCTGACTCCACACGAACCACAATCACTAAGGATCTCTGTTCACAAGCTGGGTTAATCCTTCGGAACACTAACCTTCTTATCCTTCGCCATTACCAACCCTGCTACTGTTGTTAATCACCTTAAGCAAAGACATTGCAATAAGATTAATGAACTTTGTGTTAAAGGGTCTGCCATTTCAGGATGCACGGCTTCTTTGCTTATTCCGTTGGCGGTTGGCACACTAAGTAGATTTGTCACCAGGAGAGAAATGTTTAAAAGCTTTAGACGATCGCTAAATAGGATCGAAAGGAAATTATGCCTGTTTCTTTGCTTGGCATTCGTCTTTTCTCTTTGCTCTTTTTTCTGCCACTTTATTTGATTTTATTCTATGTTTCTTATTGTCTTCCTTTTTATCTTTCTATCTTTCTTTCCTTCTTTCTTTCTTATTGCCTTTCTTTCTTTCGCTTTATTGCCTTTCTATCTTTCTTTTGTTTTTCTCTTCTTTTCTTTTTCCCTTGTTATTTTTTCTTGCTTCCCTCTAACGTTCAATTCATTGTTTCTTTCTTGCATTTATTGCTCTATACTTTCATTCTTCTGTTAAGCCTATCTTTCATTTTCTTTTTCTTTCTTTCTTTTTTCTTTCCTTCTTGCCTTTGTTTCTTCTTTTCTTTCTTTCATTATCATTACTTCATGGTCACTTCCTCTCTTTCCTATTTCTCACATTTTCTTTCTTTCAATCTTTCTTTTATTTTTTATTCCTTTCTTTTTTTTTACTTTCGTTTGTCTTTCCTTCCTTGCTTTCATTCTTATTACTTCCTTCTTACCCCTAACCCTCTATTTTTTCTTTCGTTTTTCTTTCTTTCTTTCCTTCTTTCTGTTTTTGATTGCTTTTGTTTCTCTTTTCTTTCTTTCATTCTTATTTTTCTTCTGTCTGACGCTGACCTTATTCTTTCTTTCTTTCTTTCTTCCTTGCTTTGTATTCAACTTGCCACTTCCTCTCTTTTCTACGTTCTCAGTGTTCTTTCTTTCTTTCTTTTTTTCTTTCTTTTATTCTTTCTTTCTTTCTTTCTTTCTTTTATTCTTTCTTTCTTTCTTTCTTATCTTGGTTTTTGGTTTCTTTTTTTCCTTTCTCTTTACTTCCTTTCCAGTTTGTTTGTTTGTTTGCTTCTTTTTTCTTTCTTTCTTTCTTTCTTTCTTTTGTTTCTCTCTTCTTTTATTTTTTCCTTCTTATTACTTCTTGCTTCCCTCTAACACTCCCCTCATTATTTCGTTCTTGTTTTTATTTCTCTATCCTTTCAATTACTCTCTTCCCTTTCTTTTTCATTTTAGTTCCTTCTTTCTTTCTTTCTTTCTTTCTTTCTTTCTTTCTTTCTTTCTTTCTTGTTCTTTTTTTCTCTTTTCTTTATTTCATTCTTATTATTTCTTTATTCCCACTAACACTTGCCTCATTCTTTCGTTCTTGCTTGCTTTTTATTCCTCTTGCCTGTTTCTCTTTCTGTCCCTCTCTCTCTCACATTCTTTCTTCTTTTTTTTGGCTCTCTCTTCTTTCCTTTCTTTCAATCTTATTACGCCCTTCTTCCCTCTAACCCTCTTCTTATTCTTCCTTGCTTTCTTTTTTGATTTTTTGTTTTTATTTCACTATACTTTTATTCTTACCACTGTCCCCCCCCGTCTCTCTTAATTTCTTTCTTTTGTTTTTCTCTACTTTTCTTTCCTTAATTATTTTTCTATCTGAAGTTTTTTTTCTAGTAATTTCCGTCCTTTTTTAAAACTTTGTCTTGTCTTTTAATTTCTTTCTTATCTTTGATTCATTCTGATCTCACCTTTCATGCGGTTTAGTTTTACTTTCTTTTATATTATACGGTCATCTTCATCTTTCTTTGTTCTAGGTTTTTTTTAATTATTTTCCCTTTCTTCATTCTTTATCCGCTTCACAATGTTCAAGAAAAAATAAAGCAACGATCTTTAGAGTGGTGTGATACAGACGAAAAAATACAAATAAAACTAAAGCATTTGCTCAGATGGATCGGAAGGTCGTAGGACTGATATATAAAATTAGACAAAACACAAACAACAAATTTAGTATAGGCGGAAGGAAGTTGAACACAGGATAGGATTTTCTTGGCTAGAAAACGAAAATATTGACCTGAAAACTTGAGTTATGTTCTTAAATATCCTCGTCGGATCTAGACGCTCATGGCGTACAAAACATCTAGAAATGTCAAAACTATCAACTATGCACAACCGTTTTCTCAGATCTATGGTTAAAAATAGCTTCAAACAAATAAATCCTTTAGGTTTTAAAGAATACTGCCCTTCATCAGACCCGTTATGCTGGCACTGAAGAAACAAAAAGTTTTAACAAATAACAAAAATTCAACAGTAATACCAACAAAAAAGTTTTGGAAGGAAACTTCCACCAGTCTTAGATTGTGATTCATTTACATTTCACAGCTTATCAAACTTTTGGAGATTATTTTATGCCAGAAAATAATTTTAGTTTAGAAGAAATTTTTGGAGATAATAATGATTTACTGTTAAGATTCTTACTAATTAATCCATAGCTGGAGGAGAAGAGGAGTATTTACACGTATGTCATTCAAAAATACGCTCTTCAGTAGGCGCCCGAGGGGGTCGTCAGTGATGTGATTTGATTTGCTTCATCAGGGAGTTTCCGGTCTTTCAACATCATACTCTCCGTCCCCAAATCGACCCAATCAGGGGAGATCAATCCCTGATTCCCCCTCACAATCAAACGCTAACAGCTACTCTGGCCTTTTAATGAATTAGACGAAGAAAGACCACATTTTCCGCACACCCGATTGGATGTTTGTAACAACCAATCCACTGCACGAACTATCTTTTAAATGGTTCACGGTGGGGACTGGCTTCTTTTCGTTTTTCGGTGGATAGCAGTTTCAATGGATAACCAAGGGGGTAATCTTAATGTTCCTAAATTTAACCCTTTTTTCTAACTGTTGTATAGTGTCTTTACTCTAAATATTTGCCGTTTTTATTTTATTTGTGTTTTTTTTTAAGGGGGTGATCTTAAAATCAACCTTACTATCACATTTTATGGTTTAGCCTGATTCTTAACATTATTACAGGTCAGTTAACTTTAAATGGATGTATTCTCAAAATAAGTGAATATAATGAACCTGACGGGAATTGGAACACGGCTTTCAATTTCAAATTTCGAAACTTCATTTGATAAATTAGTCGCACCTCCAAGCTTACATCACTTAGAATTCTCAAGCGGTAACCCATCTAGATAATGACCAGGCACAACATTGCTTAAATTCGATGATCGTACGAGAATCGGTGTTTCAAACAGTTATCATCGTAAGCCATGAATCTTGTATAGAGCAATAATAGGGGAGTTGAAAGCCTTTTAAATATGTGAGTTCAAATGATTTTAAGAAATATATATTTTTTTTATCTGTCTATATTTCTGAGATGAGGTATTATGTACACTGTTTACATTATTCGGACTATTGTCCTCTTCTTTGTCGCCATATTTATTACAACATTTCGGCCGTTGTACGCTCCGGCCTTGTTCAGGTGATTGGAATGTCGAACTGAACCCTTTATTTCGCTCATTGGGGTAGACTGTTCTCTCCCGAGTAATACCCCCCCCCTGGAAGAGAACATGACTAAAGACTGTGTATACGCTATCCCGTGCAGCCGCGGAAAGAAATATAAAAGGGGAGACAGGCCGCCCCCTCAAGGTAAGGCTTCAAGAACACCAGAAAGCTGTAACACGAGGGGAAGTAGAAAAATCAGGCGTGGCTGACCACATATGGAGAGAAGAAAGATCACCGCCCATTGTGGGATAAGGTTGAGATCATAGACAAAGAACATAATTGGAAAATTCGTAAACTTAAGGAATCAGCACATAAGGTAGGCCACAAAAATCTCTTGAGCCGACCAAGCATAGAAATGAATATAATATGGGGACCAGTAATACGGAGTGCCAGAGAAAAGCAATGATAACAACAAAAATTGCAATATGAGCTCTGGTATAAATGGTTGCTGAAAAAATTAGTATTAGAATACCTAGAAATTCATGCACAGATGTTCTCAAAGACACTTGGCACAGTGGATAAAGGCATTAGTTAGATCCAGTAACAGGACACAAAGAGTGTGAGTTCAATACCCGGTTAAGGCAGTGGTGAACTTGGAGAGGAGAATTAGCAGGAGATAACTGACATCCATTAAACATAAGACACTCTACCCCAGTGAGCGAAATAATGGGTTAAGGTCGACATTTCAACCACCTGAAGAAGGCAGGAACGTACAACGGTCGAAACGTTGTAATAAATATGTCGACAAAGATGAGACATTAGTCCGAATAATGTAAATAGTATACTTTTTTTAAAATTTCAGCCGAGAGTAACAGTAATTAATCGGTTAATGTAATACCATTATTTTTACCTATTATAATTTTTGCTTTATTGTGTAAAAGTAAATCATCGAGTCGAGATCAAATTGCGACCGAATTTGCTTCACGACCGTTTGCATTCATATATATATATATATATATATATATATATATATATATATATAAAAATCGTCAACATATGCTGTTGACACTTCGGCGATTGCATATAGCATGAAACAGACTGTCGCCTCTATGTGTTGACTTATGTTCACTTTTATATTTACACACGCTCTATCTCTGATATTGAGCACTTTATTCCATAAATATAGCACACCTTAAGACTATATTTCTTTATATATATATATATATATATATATATATATATATTCCCATTCTTCACGACAAAATATCTTTACTGCATACAGGTTTTGCGGGTTCCTTCTTTGAATTCTCAGTTTCAGCTCTTTCCATAAATTTTCAATCGGATTGTGATCTGGAGATTAGAACGTCTATTCTATTTGAACTTAACCATGATTTTGTAAGCTTTGCAGTATGTTTAGGATCCTTGTCTGGTTAAAAGACCCAACCTGGTTTCAAATTTAAGAAGTAGTTTTTCCATATCGACGAAGTGAATGACTAATTTTATCCGTACTCACTTTTACTCCATTTACTTCTAGTCCTCTCTGAAGTTCTTTAAGCGTAACTCGGGAGTAGTTGCCGACTTTTCTCGTCAATAATCTTGTTCTATATTCCGTTACCTTTTTAGGACGACCAGAGAATTTTTTGGGGGAGGGGGGACGAATGGAGTGACACGTCTTTCAGGGACGAACTATCGTACCAAATGAACTTAATGGCACACTTAACTGACTAGATATCTTCCTATAACCAAATCCATTTGTATGAAGGTCAATAATACGTTTACCGATGTCTTGATCAATTTTGCTTTTTCCCATCTTGTCAATGTTTAAAGGACGATTAACAGGAAAAGAATGACGCAATACTTTTTTATCGTTCCTAAAAGTAATCAAATTAATGTGGAACGTTCTAAAAAAACATCCTAATTTGGAACATTCTAGTAAAATTTCAACTCTTTTACAACTGTTTTAAATTAAAAATATGTGCTGTAAACATTTGAGTTACTAAATATCAGTTTTTCTTCGTTGGATACTTTTTTAAGTTTTTAAAATAGTCTGATTGAATGAATAACTAAATATATAGTCTACGAGCAGTGAAAGTTTAATTAATGTTACTGTATTAGAAATATCTAAAAAATCAATTTTTGTAATGCGTTGAAAACTTTTGCGTGGCATCTTATATATATATATATGCGATAGAAATAATCTGTAAAAATGTTATAAAGTTTGATGTAACTAGTTTTAAGTATAGCTAAAATAACTAATGTGATTTCAGGCATGACTGTAAATCAGTTGGCAAATGTTTTCCGTGAAGTGCAAAACCGTATTATCCTTTGTATTGCGAACGAT
>CAHIKZ030001358.1:1032500-1082500 GCA_903632075.3 Acanthosepion pharaonis | reverse complement strand
ATCATATATATATATATATATATATATATATATATATATATATATATATATATTTGAGTTATTGAAAATTACGCAACTCAGCTGCATGTATTGAAAATACGTAGTAAAATTTTTTACTTCTATTTGAATTCTACACACACATACATATTTTAGCTGTTTCTTAAATGTCGTTGCTCTACATATTCGATTTTGAATTATGTATGAGCACATTTTTTGTTGTCTATACCTTTCAGGCGCGGCTGTTTCGGTCTCCCTTTATATGTCTGTCTATCTATCTATCTATCTATCTATCTATCTATCTATCTATCTATCTTGTCACCTAGGTTTGTCCATATGTCACGTATCTATCTATCTATCTATCTATCTATCTATCTATCTATCTATCTATCTTGTCAGCTAGATTTGTCCATAGGTCACGTACTTTTCTATCTATCTATCTATCTATCTATCTATCTATCTATCTATCTATCTATCTATCTATCTATCTATGTAATGTATGTATATATAAAATGACAATTGGAAAAAAATCTGAAATTTTGCCGACGCGTTTCGTCTTCCGACTTTTTCATGGTAAAAAAGAAATCGAAATGTTTTTGTTGTTATAGTTACATTAAAAAAAATCCAAATTTAAAAATATACACGCTTCTGTCTAAGCCTTTTTTGTGGTTAATGTAAATTACCTTTATAGTAAGGGATTTTTTTTCCATGTCCACAATATAGTTAAATTCCCAGATCAATTCTGTAGACAAGACAGACGGGTATAAAATGACAATTAAAAAAAAAAACTTAGATTTGATCTTTTTAAATTTGGATTTTTTAAATGTAACTATAACAACAAAGACATTTCGATTTCATTTTTGTCTTGAAAAAGTCGGAAGACGAAACGCGTCGGCTTAAATCTAAGATTTTTTTTTCCAATTGTCATTTTATACCAATTTGTCTTGTTCACAGAATTGATCTGGGAATTTAACTATGTATATGTGTACATATGTAATGTATGAATGTATGTTTAATAGGCCTGTTAAAAAATTTGAAGAAAAAAATGCCAAAAAAAAAATGAAACCGACAGTGTTTGAATTTATTTTAAAAATAAATTTTAACAGCGATCAGCGTCTTTTTCCTCGACTGTTGAATGAACACGCTAAAAGCACGCATCTGATGTCATCGACGCTATGAAATGGTTGGTTGAATTGTTATGATTGTCCCTGATAGTTTTGCTATGGTTATTGAACAGAAGACCGAATTCGGTCCCAGTTTCTTCAACATAATTTCCTTTTTGTATTTGTGGCAGGAAACCAAATATATAAGAGTTGAATTGTCACAATTCAGAGCCGATGGTTTGAATAGTACGTAAGTGGCATGGGGTGTGAAATTGAGGGATTATTGGTATCATTTTGTTGGCATTTTATTCTTCAAATTTTGTTAAAAGGACTATTAAATCTACATCGATAACTATTTGTCCCGATGTAAACGTATTTTCGCTATCATTCATCTAGAAATGTCTTTCATAATACCAATTACATTTTTTTCAAATCACCGTGCTGATAACAAATATGGCGCCAGTTTGTTAAATTTGCGCAGATCAGTAAGAAAATTTCAGTGATTGCGCAGGTTAGTGTTGCCAACATTGTGTGAAAATTTTGTGTGAATTGATTGGACGGTTTTTTAAATATTAGACAAAAAGTTATCTCGATAATAATTTGGCACGCAGTATATATATATATATATATATATATATATATATATATATATATATATATGATAAAATATAACTATGATAAATTTAGGGTTAAAAGTGCTCAATATTCAATGTATGTGAATATAAAAGTGGACACTGGTCAACAGCCACTCTGTGTCCAATTTTCAAATAAAATGTTAAGTATTGTGCTCGAAAATTTTCCCGCAATTTCGAGCACAATTGTCAAACCCCTTTTTAAAATTGCAAAAATACACTAAAAAATATATACAGATACATTCTGTTGGTTCTTTTTCATCAAACTTGTCTGAATATATATATATATATATATATATATATATATATATATGTTTGGGTGTGTGTGTGTGTCGACAGGAGAATATTCTAATATAACTATCTGTCCCGATGTAAACGAATTTTCACTATCATTCATCTAGAAATGTCTTTCATAATACCAGTTACATTTTTCACGTATTAAACCATGATACCATGTAACAATTACATTTTTCAACCATTTGGTTTAAGACTATATCTTCTATTCTATTGTTAATTGACCTTTCCGAAGAAGGAAAATATTTGTACGTTGTGATATAGCAATTTAACAGAAAAAATATTACCTTAATATATTTTCATAGTATTTTTCACTTAGAAAATAAAAGGAAGAAAGAGAATAGATTTTGGAGCTAATAAATGTCCAGTAGAAATACGAGGGGCCGTTCATATTGGAGATGACAATAGACGGAATGATTACTATAACAGTAAAATAGTGTATATGATGTTTAATTGTAGGAAAGACGACGAATAAATTTTGAAAATTATAAAATTTCTAAGTAACAATTCCCAATTTTTCAACTAGACAGAGTAAATTCCGTAGGACGACATCATATAATCCTAAAATTTCTGCAAAAACATTTTCTGTGGCCCAAGATTTCTCTAATCCTTTTCCGCAAAAGATCTAAATTATATATTGTTCTTGGTCGATTGTTTTTGTTTCGAGGTATATCACATTTTATGGATTACAATATGCCAAAATCTCGTACGTAATTTTATTTCATATTTAAATATAATAATGGATTTGTTAAACAAGTGTTACTAACTCTCGGGGTGTATGCTCTTGGTATTGTCGTATCAAATATGCCTGATATTTTTCTATCTAAACGGTATAATGTCTCTTTAAGTGAGGTAATGCTTATTTTCTCATCCTAAACAGAACCGAGTCTTTCTTCTACAGTGTCGTTTAATATTTAATAAACAGTTGCATAACTTATAGTTTGGATGACACCTGTGGTGCAGTTAACGGCTGTCTCTTAATGGAATGTCATTCAGTAGCAAACCCGGGAAGACTTGATCTTCATAACTGCCAAATCTAGCGCTGCCGGCGCGTCTTTCTGTATTCAGCTAAGCCGGTCACGCAAAATGGCCGTACGCCCTGCTAAGTCTCTCTTCTTTCTTTGTTTACTTTTGCCACGAGAGAGATATTAGCCAGAACTTAATTGCCTGGCGAAGGTTGACCTTTTCGGAGAGGTTGTTAAGAGGCTTTATGTTTGCATCTTGACTGCTTTCCAGTTGATTAAGCATTACGTCGCACAATAATCCTTGTTCAGGGAGGATGGCATCAAACAAATGGCGAAGTAGGCCTCAAAAGACGGGCTAGGCCTTTCTAAAATCTAGCTTTTATCTCGAAGTTCTTTTATGCTATCCAAACTAGATTTGCCACATTCTTCGTCTTCTGAAACGAAATGATGCCACTTGCAATCTACCATTTCTATCAAAATAAAGAGGACACTTTCTTCGAGTGCTCTCCTCAGCATAAGACATTTTAAAGATTTTACAAGGCGGTATCAAAATCGCCCATACATACTGTGATAATACGGTTTGGCTGGGTGTCGTTTCAGCTTAGTCTTATTGGTACTCAGGCTACAGAGTTAAGCCTGGTTGGAAAGTTATAGCAGTAGCGTTCCCCGATTTAGAATCTCACCATGGTCGATTATTCAGTAAGTTGAATTCTTGATAATATGCATCAAGATAAACGGTCTTGATGGACAGCGTCGTTTGGAATTGCCGTAAAAACCATAACACGGGTTGACCCAAAACTTTTTGAATGAAAATGAATGAACGACATTATTTGGGCGCTGTCACTAGTCATACTCTTTCGTTGCCTTGGTTGGCAATTTATCTAGAAATGGTAATTGGATAAAAGTACCCAGCCCCGACCAGACCTAGTCTCTCGTGGGTATGTGGCGGTCTGTAAAAACGAACAATGACTGAAATTCTGAAACATCAGTTCTCGTACGATCACCGAAGTTAGGCAACGTCTAACATGTTTAATACTGCTCGATTGATTAGTTGTTTGATTTTGTTTAGTGGTGTATCAATCTCTATGGGTTACTTAATGACGAAATCTAAAAATTTGGGACGCATTTTTATGGATTCAACTAATATATACTATAAATAGTTACTGTTGGTAATTTTACTATAAATATGCTTTGTTGGTATTTTTTTTATATACAAATCTATTTTTATACTTTCATAATTTTTTTGTTTTTGTTTGGAGGTTCTATATTTGCTCATAACTGGGAACCTAACAGGTGCTACCAACCCGGGTCAGCGGGGACTTGAGAATAACTGCAATTAAGAGATGGTTCAGCGGTCCTCAAAACCTCCAATATTCTGATCCGAAGCCTTGCTGCTGGATGTTGTTTATCGTCATACCCAGAACTAGCGACTGCTAGAGAATACCAGCTGCTGTAATCTTGGACCCTACACGCAAGCCAGCAATCTGCCACTGGGTGGCATGCCATTAACGTTTGCGCTGGTAGCCCGTTGTTGGGCGGCCGGTCGGCCTGTTCGTCACGGCAATGTTACCATTGGCGGACCCCAGAGGCCTACTGGTGGCTAGCCAGTAGCTGCCACCAGAGGACCACTAGCGTTGTCATTGGCGGCCTGCTAGCTGGCCACTAGCTGTTGCGTGTAGGGAATGCGCAGGTAAGTATAATGGATAATGGCACGGAATTGCAAATTGGTGAGCCGAATTCCAATTCCAATTAGCCAGTGTTCGTTATCGTTTACGTGCAAATACCTCTGGAAAAAGTATGAATCCTCCTCATCTCCCCCAGGCTATGGGCTAATTAGTAAAACGTGTATCAGTAAATCATTATTATAAAATATTCTCACAATCTAAAAATATTTTCAAGTTTTAAAACCTGTAAAAGGTTGATAATCCGTAAAAAATCAAATCAGTAAAATTCTGATGTGGGCGCTCAGGAATAGCGTCTTTTTCTACTGAGTAAGTGAGACTGGCGATAAACTTCGTACTATCTTCCAGTGTTCAATAATGCCGTGGTTATATTGGAACGGTTGTGTGATCTTTACGATGCTTGACAACTTCGAACAATTTTCCTGGTTCATGTTTTGCGTGAAAACCGGTATGTGGGTTACCGAGACCATCCAAATGCTTCGCCAGGATTTTGGTGAAGATTGTTTTGGTCAAACACAGGAAAATAAAGTGCTTTTTGAGTGATGGTTGAATATCTCTTCCAAGTAATGAACTTTCAGGACAAACAAATCGTCCACGGGAAAAATTAAGTCGAAACAATATATGAGGATCGTCGTCAAACATTCTATCCGATCTCTTACATGAATAGGACATTAGACGATTATCACAGAAAACACGAATATCTATCTCGTTGCATCGTAGTAAATCGGGGATCATTCAGTAGATTGCCACGGCGATTATTTAGAAGGGGACAAATTTGAGTATTATATTAATTATATTATTTACTTTACATTATTTAACCATAGTCCGGAAATTCTAATTTTATCTCGTACGCGAGTGAATACGGCTATTTGTTTACTAAGTAACTGTATTTCAAATGATTTTATTATAGAAATATAGTAAAAACTTCAGAAGAAGAGAATTGTTACGCGTAAAGAATTAGTGCAAGATTTATTGAAAGGATAGAACTCTTATATGAACAATTATTAAATTATTAGCTGTTTTTAATATAGAAATGCATTGGATATAATTTTACTACAAGAAAGAATTTAACAGTAGACTGATGTATTAGCAAGCACAGAAATTAATGTTAAACTCTAGAATGACCAGATGTATGGCAGCTATAACTCTAATTGCCCAATGGGGAAAATAGATGTGTTGTAACATCCCATACCTTACAAACAAATCGAGTATTTGAATAGCACCCTGAATTCTCACTAGTCAGTGGTTACTCCTTGGATCGATCGTCTATTTAGACGAACATTCGCCTCATGCCTCAAATGGCAATCATATATACGTTCCGGGTCTAAAGACGTTGGTAAAAAATTGTATACCGCGTATACCGCTCCAGAAAGTATATGACTCCACCTGCCATGCCCTAATTTTTGACCAGATAAAAAAAAATGTAGTGTTGCTGCCATATTTGGATTGACGATGTCTAATTCTCTATTTCCAGCCTTCAAAGACTTCAAAAGCATCTACGCGGCCGTTTTCCCAGCAGATGTAACGTCGCAAGTCTATCCCTGTTCTGTCGCTGTATGCGGTGAAAGTGGACCGTTTGTCATTTAGGAGATGCATTTTTTCTGTGACCAGTTGCAAAATCAATATAAAGATCTAACCGTAAGTTCTATGCTGACAGTTTCTTCTATCGAACTTTTTCACTTGTGTAACTATCTTCCGACTTCTTGCTTCTCAGTCAACTTTGACCTTCAAAATTTTAAATGCAGTGTCAATCATTATCTTCTTTCGTCTTAATTCCTATTCTTTTGTGGTCGTCTTTCCATAATATTGGTTTTTTTCTCGTATCCGCTAACGCTCAGTAACCCATTGCATCATAGAGGCTTTATTGCCTTGCTTGCACTTCTCGCTTGTAGAACTCCCTCCCGGCCCCATGCTTTCCAACCACCTTTAATCTGCAAAACTTTAAATGCAATGTCAATTGCTGTCTACTGTCCATCTGATTGCTCTTTTCTTTCTCCTACTTACTAATGTTTCTATTTTTAATTCCTCCACATCTTGTAACCCCTTGCTGTACTGCCTTGCTTGGGGTGATACTGATTAAAAAAAAAAAAATTATCGAATGAAGAATGTTTTCAATGAAGCGGATATGGCATAGCGCTAAAAGACAAAACTTGCATTTTAATCAAACAGGACATGTTCGACAGAAACAGAAGGATCATATGGTTTGACATCCCGTTTTCAATTAAATAAAATAAAAAAAATATCGTAAGAATATTCAAAATCATCAACAAACGCTTCTCAGAATTCAGTAAACTGCACAAAATATTCAACAGAAATACTCTAAAACTAAGCTGTAATGAACACATATTACAAATCATAAATGTTTACAACAGGAAATTCACCATAAACACTCGACACCTCCATCTGTAACTGCAGAGCAAAGTACGAATACCCACAAAACGTTAACTGCTTACAAAGTAACATAATATACGCAGCTACGGTAAGATCAGAAAGAAACTCAGAAAGGATATATATATAAGATTTTAAAAAAAGACCCTATAAAGAGAGAAGCTACTTATGCAAAACATAATTTAACAACAGAAAATAACATTACTACCATATCAAAACATATATGGCAACTCAACAAGACAAACAAAAGTGCAATAGAAATAACATGGAGAATGTTAAAAATAGGACCAGCTTACACCTAAAGAAATCAAATATTGTCTTGAAAGCGTTACATTTCAGCTCTAATAAAAAAGGGTTGGACAGTGCATTTCATATGCACGTAGATACAGTAAAACATTTTATAGGGACTGGAAAGGGCAGGAAATTGTGGAGAGCGATGATCGACAACGTTCTGAAGGGACGCGGCACAGAAGAAGAAAACGTTGACGAACGATGAAGGAAACAATGACAAAAAAAGATGGTGTAATTATCAGTCAGGTCCGCAGAAAAAAAAATCAAAAGTTTAAAAAAAAAAAAAAATCAAACTCAATTCCAAATAGCTGATGCCGACTTGAAAATTCTTCTCTACCTCACTGCGCAGATGCGACTATAACTGACTTCCTTTTTTGATGATGGCTAAGGATATATCATTGACGACAGGGATTAATTAAAGTAACGACTTCAGTTTCCGATTAATGAATTTAGTTTGGGCTGTTAATAAGGGATGATTGCTCCATGCGAATTTGATTACCACATCCGTCACTAAATTCCATGAATAATGCTCAAGGCCGTCGACCAATGTTGAAAGTGAATCTCGTAGCCATCTAAGCCAGTCTAACAAGCAAAGACGATCATGTACCCAAGTCGGCAAAGATCAAAGTTGATAAATAAAACACTGGGTCATTTTCAAGTCCTTGTGCAATTCTAATTTGTCATAACTTCAGTTTTGTACATTAGAAAATCTGTATTGACAATCGTGATTCATTTATATTATGCCTGGGTTTCTGGAATTAAGAATTATTATTTACAGTCGGATTAAATTTCTCATCTTTGTTACTATCGGTCGTCGTGTTCTCCAACCTTCTTCAGGAATTTATCTTTCCTCCTAACCGTACAGTAATGTCGAACTGAACTGCTTACTTTGATTTTTTCTCGTTCCATATCAATTTATTGTACTTTAGCAATAAAATTATTCTTGTCTTTTACTAAATATTAACATATTTCATCATTTCCTTGAAAAAAGTAGGATTGAACCATGTCTTTAATAGAAGAGAAACTAAAGTTTGTTTTTCGGCAAAGCTGATTTGTTGCCGAATTTTACACGAGTAAAACTTAGATACAGCGTTTTATTAAGCCGGTCTCATCACCAATCCACAGTTCTCAACCATTTTTGTGAAATGCCCCATTTTCAACATAATTCAGAATGTCATTCCCCACTTTCTAAGATTGTCCGACTAAAATGGTGCATTTCAAATACAGGTCGACCATCCATTACCTGAAATTCCCAAATCCGAAAACCTCCAAATTCCTAAGGTTCTTCAGGTGCTGACATGACTTGCCACAAATGGGAAATTTTGGAAAACCATGAGAAGCTTCCTAGATGATGTGCAGCTGTTGTAAGTAACTTCATCTACTCTTTGTGGGGGTTCCCTAGCTCAGCTACGAAGACTACGTTGGTGCTAGCTTTTTTGTTAGCGATCGTCACAGTAATACATTCGTTCGTGGATTACTTACCAAGTGTTTCATACTCAGTAAAGATATTATTCAAAATGTTAGAAAGTCTTGCATTTATATATTTTTTGTAAGTAGTGATCCTGTTTTTTGTACACGTACAGAAAGTAGAAAGCATTATTTTTACGTGAAATCATAATTTCCCTAATCAAAAATCCATGTGAGCGCAACATGTCTAGCGTCATTATCTGTATCTGTATGCACATAACTTTTATTAAATTCTAAATGGAACTACTTTCAGGGTATATGTGATTTATATAAAACTACTTTAGGGCACCTCGAGGTGGTGTAATGGTTAGCAAGCTTGTCTTGCTAGATCAGTTACTACTGAAACTACTACTGAAACTACTAGTTTTCTGTTTACTTGCTTCCCTGAAAATTACAATCTTAAAAAATTCAAAAGCAACGTCAATCGCCATCTTCTGTCTTCTTGAATCTCGTCCATTTTTTTTTGTCCACAATCTTTTCTTTAATTTTCACTCTGTGTAATCCCCGACGTACTTATGGTGTTTCCGTCTTGCTTGGGTTGAAATGATTAAAAACAATTTGAGGTATACATCGATTGTTTTATTTCTCAAAAAAGTGGTTTAGTAAGTTTACTTTATTAAGAATGTATTATATTAAGAACAGTTTTTACTGAATTACTTATACATTGGCATGTATAATTCTAATCTATTTATTATCCTGAACTGTTACATTTATTTTTTATGTTTTTTAATGTTTCTTTTGTTTAGCTTTGACTATTGGTTCAGTATCGTAAATTTCTTTCCCGATCATTTATCGTTCAAACATTTTTATCAACATTTGCCGATCATTTTATTTTTTTAACCTTTTCTTATTTATTGCTTGTAAAATATTTAACGTAAAATTTTCATAGACGTATTTTCAAATTTGTAGGAAAAGTGTTTTTAGTTCTAATGTTATTTCGTTTTTTTCCCCTTATTTCTTTTAAATATTGGTTCAGAATAGTTAATTACGTCCTATATTATTTACCTTTAATATATCTCTTTAACAACGAGAATTTAAAAAAATAAAATCATATATTTGATGATGAGTGTATACGTTTAATTTTGTTATTATTTATTGTTTTGTTTCTATTATTGTCATTACATTTAGTAACATTTGATGACGAACGGTTTACCTTAGCATCCAGTGTAAAATATATATGCCTGTATGTTTTTATATGCATACCTTTGCTTTTGGGAGTTCTAAACTCCTGGTAGCACCGTCCATGGGGGCAAGATCGAAGACGATGACCTAGAGTAAGCGCGACCAAGACAAAGACCCCAACAGGTGGAATAAAGCGGTTGATGTTTGTCAACGATTGAACCAATGAATGAAGAGGGCTACGTATAACGGACATACTACAGAAGGCGCCACACGATATTACAGCAGAGTTAGTAGCAGTCCGTTGCAGTTTCATAACTGGATTCCATGTGTGCCGCAGAGGAAATCAAGTGTGTGAACCACTTCTTGGCAAATTGAGGTTCATCGTAAACAAATTCACGCAATTGGCATTTTATTCTACTCTGATTTTCTTTCACCTTCATCTGACTCTTGCAAATCCAGAGGCTGATGGAGGTTGGATGACTTGAAACTGCTTCTAATCCTGAACTTACACGGTGACGTTGAATGTAGTCATCAATATCATCATCATATAGGAAACAATCAGTAAAGAAGAAATTAAATTCTTGGATCCGAGATCCGAGATATTCAGAGGGACCGGAATGCATTGAAACGCAATGTGGCAAAAAAAAAAAAAAAATCATCGGACTACTGCGGCCAAAGTGACTGCTGAGTTGACTAATAATCTGAAAACTGTTCGTTGTGTGCGCCATAAGGCTGGATATCATGGAATAGCCGCCGTAAAGAAACCTCTTCTCTCTGCTCGCAACATTCAGAAGAGGTTGAAGTGGTGTAGAGATCACAATGCCTGGTCTGCAGACCAATGGAAGCAAGTCATATTCTTAAAGAAGTCCAGTTTTTCTCTTTTCCCAACTTCAGGGCGAGTTTATGTGTGGAGGCAGCCCAAAGAAGCTTACGACCCTGACTGCCTTCTTCCAACTGTGAAACATGGAGATAGATCAGTGATAGTTTGGGCCACTATATCATGGAAATGTCTCGGTCCAATAGTTGCCCTGTATGGTAGAATCAACAGCAAAGATTACCGGAACATTTTGGGAGATCATGTTCATCCAATGGCCAAGACTTTATTCCCTGATGGTGACTGCATCTTCCAAGACGATAATGCTCCAATACATACCGCTTAAGTGGTTAAGAATTGGTATGAAGAGCATGAAAGTGAGTTAGAACACATGGAGTGGCCTCCCCAATCTCCAGATATCAATATTCTTGAACATTTGTGGTGCATTAGTTAGGAGCCACTATCCTCCACCATCATGTCTTAAAGGGCTGGAGAAGGTTTTAATGGAAGAATGACTGAAAAATCCTCTGGATGAAGTTAGGAAGCTGTATGATTCCATTCCTAGACGTATTAAAGCTGTATATGAGGCTAAAGGAAGACCAACTCCATATTAAATAAATTTTCTTTGAATTTAACAAGCGCTCCAATTATATTGTCCAACCCCTGTATTTTTATTACTCGACAAGCCTTAACCTCTGTTCCCCTTTGCAGAATGACCACCGTCTGGTCCGGCGTTATTTTACCGCTAGGGTACGAAAAGTGTTACAATAAAGCAAGGTTTGAATTTGACTTTAAAGCACAATGACTCGTTCGGGTTTCCCGTCTCTAATCAAATATGGATATCCACTAAAGAAAAAAATGTTAAAGTCTTTCGGATTAATAAAAAAAATCCATTACTTCTTTAGAAATTACTTTGCTTCACCGACGAAATTGGTCAGATATGAACTTACTGGAATGCAATACGATAACGAACGGAGATGCCCTTTCTGGCTGAGTCAGTAAAATGTCGTCGGATCTGGCGATGATTTCTGTTGTAAAGTGGGAAGCAGGCTTCAATCCTGTCGGAGGGCGCATATTTGTTCTCTAATAATTCTCGAATATTCAGCCCAGCAGACGAAAATGAATATACTGTTTAAAATAAACGGAGCGTCTACACAAATATGAGTATCCACTAAATATAGCATTTAAAATTATATATATATATATATATATATATATATATATATATATATGTGTGTGTGTGTGTGTGTGTGTCTCAGTTGTTATCCCGAAAATTTGCACGTCGGATCATATATATATATATATATATATATATATATATATATATATATATATAAAAATATAAAGAAAAGGTGGAAAATTATTATGACCAGACACATTTCGTCTTCTCAGGGACATTATCAAGACAAATAATTTGTCTCGATGAAATCCCTCAGATGATGGAACGCGTCGACTAAGACTATTTTCCCTCTTGTCTTTTATTCATCACGTTCCTTTAATGATACACCCTATCTGAAATAAATTAACGACACACAACACACACACATGCACACACACACACACACACACACATATATATATATATATATATATAGATGTATGCTCCTGAAAAATTTACTTTCGTTGAGCTCTCTGGGGAGGAAGTGTGGGTTTGTAAACAGTGACTGTTACGGCTAATAATGCATGACTCTTCGGTAAATCGAATCAAGTTCTCTCAGTCATTGTGTGTTTATCTAAAAATAAATACGCTTAAATTCACCTTCATCCCTGCTATGCGGCAATGGCTTAGTGGTAGAATCACAGACTGATGTCAATTCAGTCGCGTTTCGATCCTAGCTAGAGGCAACCGGACGTCTAGCCACACTGATGTGCTATGATATAGCGAAACAGTCTGTCCGTGGATGACTATATATATATATATATAGATAGATAGATAGAGAGTATTGTATGTGCAATAAACATACGCCATATCTTTACTGAGACGAGATCCATGGAGAATTCATAGAATCTTTCAAATGTACACAAAAAGTTGCTGCTCTGTGTTTTTATATTACTGACGTGTTCCATATTTATATGTATGCGAATTCTGTCATTCAATTCCTTTGCAGAGCTAAGAAAATTAACAGAAAATAACAATGTTGATAATTTTGCACATATCCACGCATGCGCAGCACACACGTGTACGCGCCACAAAGCCGTATGAACATTACGTCCCACACAAGCAGCCACAAATAATACTTGCGCATATTTTCAGTAGGTTGACATGTACTTTACGATTTGTATTGGCCTAATTAAATGTTTTCTTCTACTCCAGACTATTCGATGGCACCGGTTAATTAGTGACCATTATTCTATTGAGTTAAGCTATAAAATAAAGACGTGGGGCAACACACACACACACACACACAAAAGCCGAGTTGGCACCAAAACAGAACGTCTCGTGTCAGCCAGAAAAAAATTATATTCAGTTGGTTTTCATAACGAGTAGGATTTAATGATGGTAAGATCATTAGACTGGCGATCTCTGTGCTTACTGTTCGGCCAAATATTTAACAGCATAAACATTAACATAGAATCATTTATATACAACATACATTGATTTCTATACTCAGAAGTAAGACAAGATTAATTGTTACGTTACAATATAAATTTCAAGTGATTGTTTTTATTAAAATATTATTTTAGCATGAACATTCAAGATATAGATGTCTATTCTAGGCTATTGGATCCCCTTAGTAGGCCCAGCATAGAAATAAATACGACATGGGAGCCGCTAATAAAGAATTACAGAAGGAACTGTTAGAAAATAGACGCTTCAGTGCTTACAGTCACGCATGACAATTAGAAGCAGTAATTGCAGGAAGGTCAGGTTTAAGACTCCAATTTCTCCACGCAGATTTGTACTATGGGAAAATTGGCTACTAGGTTAAAACCTTTGCTCGTTTGATGGGGATTTAATTGTGAGATAATCCCTATGTATATAGTACTTCGGCTCAATAGAAAGGGGGTGGACGTACGGAGTAATACTAAAAATAACAACAAGATGAGATATCCCTAGACATGGTCAGCAGAAGGAGACTAATCTCGCTCCGTATATTAAATAACGGGTTCAGTTCAAAATTCCATGTAGGGTAGCCGGGTCGATATAATCTGATGAAAGCTGGATGGCACAATGACCGAAACCTGATAAAAACAACAAAGATGAAGACAATTGTCCGCATGTAAATAATGTTACTAAGCATAGCTTAGATGTGGCACAAAGCCACAAGCATGGAGCACCTAGTGAAGATTGAACTCACGTAATTAATTTAGTCTGACAAGACATTATATTATGTCGGTGTGCAAGGTTTCTTCTATATAATAAATGCGAATGTCAGTGTATCAATTTTTTCAACTTTACTTCTAGGGGATGTAGCCCAACATGTCCTGGCATTTTGCAATCAGGCTGACTCCGTAAGGAAATTACAAATATTCCTGGCCGGATCCGGATCCGCATTCCGGAAATTTGGGATTCCTAGGTTTTCATTAATGCGATTTTTTTCGGATTCCGTCATCTTGGCTTTTACTGATAAAAACAATTAAAGGGACACAACTCTTTAACTTAAAATGGCTCATGTTCAAATGAAAAAAATACTCTTCTCAAATTACAGTGTTTCAAAATAAAATTATCCATATTTTCAATGTTACTCTTAGAGGCCGCAGTCCAACATATACTATTTTGGAAGCAGACCGATTCCATGAGCGAATTAAAAATATTCCGGACCGGATTCGAACCAGCATTCCTGAAATTTTGGAATTTCAAAGTTTTCATTAATGCGATTGTTTTCGTAGATTTTTTACGTGATTTTTTGCGACAAATGTTTTTGTACGAAAACATTTTTTATAACTTGGAAATAAATTTGGGAATAGTCGAAATTAATTGCGAAATCCAGCGAAAGTCGGACATGAAATAAAAATAATGGTTTGTACGGAAAATAAGGACCTATGTACATTAAATTGTCCTTAAATTATGTGATGGCAGAAGAATTATCTACTCCGCCTTACCTATTGTGATGAAGGCCCAAACAATAACCTCTACAGAAGCTAGCCTAAATGCTGCCCGATCTGGAAAATTTTAAACCTGTTATTTAAATAAATAACTACTCCACGCGTGACCCGTTGGGCTAAGTTTGTTGTGTTTACTGTTTACATTTAGTTTCATGAAGAGATTGTTAAAGTAGAGATATTTTAAAAATACAATTATATGCAGATAGTTTAGGAAACATACAATACATTTTATTACGCTTTATATTTATTTACAAAACAATTTTATTTGTAATAATTTTTTCTCCTTTAAAGTATAGTACCCGTGAAACGTTGAGTCACTGAAGGTTCAAATTATAAAACATTGAAATTGCTTTCAACATTAACAAATCTCCGAAAAGTTTGAAGAAAGTTGAAGTAAAAATACTTACTGTATAAACAAATCGTATTTTCAAATCATACAAGAGATAGAATTTGTTTCTTACTGTTGACGGTGTTACCGTAATGTGAAGCGATCTCTTTGAAGTTTGTCAGCGCTGTCGCTTTTAGCATGAGGTCTCGAAGTTCACAAGTGAGAGCGGCGTGGACCTTGATGACAGCTGTGCGTATCTTGTTTGGGGCAGGATTCCGTGTGTTTTCCATTTCCTTCTCCCACTTCCTACACGATAATAAATTTAGATCTTTCTTTCCCCACACTCTATATATGACTTCTGGCAAACACACATGCAAAGAAAGTTCACAGAGTTTTATAGTAATATAGATATCCATCAGTTTCTCAGCGAACTGACTGCTAATCTAACTGATGCTGATTTGACTTTATATCGAACTCTTTTATGCCATTCGTATATTAATACATATATTTAGAGTCTGATCAAAAGTTAATCTATTTGTTTGAATATCTTACACGATTTCTTTCTTTTTTCAATATCAAATGTACACTTTGTGTGGAATGTACATCTCAGTCTGTTCATATCTCTATTTCTATTTGTCCAATGTCTGCATCCTCTCTCTCTCTCCCTTTCTATATCTCTCCATATATACATATATATGTGTGTGGGTGTGTATGGGTGTGTGGGTGGGTGTGCATGCGCGTGTATGTGGGAAGACACATCACAAAATGTTATCTAACAGTATTTTGGTAGCATTTGTTCTTGGAATGCTCGTGAACATTTCAAAACCTGCTAATATATATATATATATATATATATATATATATATATATATATGATATAGGTATGTGGATCTAGATAGGGGTTCGGACATGTGTAGAAGTGTATATGTGTATGGATATATAAAAGATTGTAAAAGAAGGACCTAATTTTCTCCTAGTAATATTTTATCTAAATTTCTTCTCTAATATTCTCCAATTGGAAGTGAGTTTAAATAACACGGAGGTAAAGTTTAAATTGGTAATTTAATTTAAATTGAAATATACTACCCTTTAACAATTAGTATTGACGATAAAGTTATTTAAATTGGAAGAACCTTAGATAATTATGTAGGTATATTAAAAAAATTCACGAGTTTAATCGATGAACAAAAATCAAACGAATAGATGTCAAATTAAGATACAAGTTTAGAAAAATAAAAAAAAATTACTAAATATAAAATGGATTACTTTTTCAATGTACTCTCTATGAGTTTTTCCAATCGACTGTTTCATAGAAAATACCCCAAACTCCAACGAACTTCAAATTAAATTCTTCGTAGATTGTTTAGACATTTAGATTTATATCAAACCTTATCCTCCAAAATATGCCCTTTAAAGTAATGCGAAATAAGTGTCTAAGAATTTGAATGAAACCTGCCCTCGTGGAATGTAATTTATTAGGGTTTGTTGTAGCTTCTCCCTTTAATGTCGGTCTTCTCCCTCACTCCTTACCCATCTATATCGAGAGACAATACACGTTAAGTTTAAGCGACGTCTAGCCGACACACAGTGGGGTTAAGAATAAGGAATTGAAATGGTACATCTAACCCACTCATATCTTCTCTTCTCTCCCACCTCACTTCCTCACTTCGTTAATTTTACATATGCTTGATGCAGTCCGTCAAAAACGTGTAAATTTCTTTTCATTTTCCATTTCAACTTTTGGAAGTAAAGTCTGATGATCCAGAGCCCTGTTAAAGGGGTTATGGTGAAATAACTTATTACATGGAACCTTAAAGTGGTCTGTTTTTATTCAAACATATCGGCTCTGAATTTTACATTGTGCTCTCCGGATATCATCCTCCTTGGGTCTACCCATGCGGATTACCTAGTTTTGCATAAACTATATATATATATATATATATATATATATATATATATATATATATATATATGGCGCGTAATTGAATGCAGTGGACACAGCTCTCTGACTCGTCAACCGATCACCTAAATTTTACTCCACCATGCCACGTTTTATATATAACTGGTGTAACAGCAGAATTGTCCAAATCGTGTAACAGTGTGGGATAATTGCCCATCCCATAAAATATTTAATATCAAAAAACATTAAATTAATTGAGTTTCTTTTTCTAGGATTTCAGATAAGATTGAGACCAATTTGTGTAAGAATCATTGAAAACCCCTGAGAGTTATTAAGCTAAAAAGAGATCAGCCTTACTATATATTCCCAACTGAGCAATGGTGAGACCAAAAAGATCATTCAGGCCATCAGTAATGGTGCATATATTCATACTCTGGCTTCTATCTTCAATGTCCATTCCAGAACCATCAAGAGATTGTTGAATAAATTTAAAAATGAGAGAACTGTAAAGAGGAAATCTAGATCAGAAGCTCACAACAGAAAGAGGGATGAACATTTCAAGCTAAATACATTCTTATTGTTCAAAGCAGAGCCCATCAGTGTGTAATAACCTCAGAGAATTCCAGTAAGATTTCTTTAATCATTTCTAAGATACAACGGTTGAAATATTAATCTAACGATGGGACAGTTTTAGTGTTACACGATTTGAATAATTTTGCTGTTACATCCGGTATTTCTATCTATCTATCTATCTATCTATCTATCTATCTATCTATCTATCTATCTATTAGTCATGAGTAGTGAATATTCTATAAATAAATTTCTGATACTTCCAAATCACTAAGTGGTAAAAAGATTGTAAATTAATTCCACTAAATTTGCATTTTAGTTATGGAAGCAATATTTCAATCGGATTGTTTTATTTTTTGTGCTGTACCATTCCAGGACGTGGAAGATCAGGCGTCCCCACAATTTTCTATTGTTTAACTCTCGGAAATATTCCTTCGCTTAATATCCCTCAGTTCTAACATCCATTTGCACAAGCTCGCAAGGTAGATTACTACCTGACTGTCTCAGTCGCTTTTGCCTTCATTATGCCCTGTGAGTGTCAAATTCTCCAAGACCTCATTTCATATCATGTTACTGAGAAATTTGAATTGTCTTATTCGTATTCTAAGTATAAGTATTTTTGTTATGCAAGTTATATATATATATATATATATATATATATATATATATATGTGTGTGTGTGTGTGTGTGTGTGTGTATCTTCGAACCTCACTGTGTGTTCCCTACTTTCAGCCCTGTGCCACATCTAAGCTTTGATCAGAAAATCAACATATAAAAACATTCGACCTTCACTGGGTGCTCCAAACTTGCTACACTATATAATTTTTTTAGAAGGCCGTAAAAATTAACCACGTGTTAATTGCTCGAATTTTTGGCTGGGATAAAATGTGTAGTACCTGTTTTCTCATCATCATACTTATTATAAAACCCAGGTTGTGTGTGTGTCTGTTCGCTTATATATTGGATCGGATTTCCTACATTTTTCAACCGATTTCGACAAAACTTCACGGGACTACGTAAAATTACCTTGCGGTGGTTCTGACAGCGCCAAAAATTGGAAAACACAATTGTTTTTGCACGAAATCAATTTGAAAACACGATTAAGTCGCCAGAATGAAGGGGGACAACTCATATCGAGTTATACTTATTATAAAACCCAGGTTGTTTGTGTGTGTTTGTGTTCGTTTATATATGGGATCGGATTTCCTACATTTTTCAACCGATTTCAACAAAACCTTTTTTTGGCAGGTAGTGTTTCTTATTGTCTTGCACACTTTCTTCTTTATTTTTACATTCAGAATGCTTTAAAAATTCCATTTACAAGACAATTGTTTATAATAAAATTTTATTCAATCGGTAGACTCATAACGATTGAAAACAATGTTTTTGTTTGAGTTTAGTTTTGACCAATTCGTAAAAAAAAAAAAAAAAAAACTAATTAAGACATGCGTGTCTGTCAACCTTAAACAATAATCTTTGTCAATTTTATTTTTCAGTCTTTATGATGGTCCATACTTGATCTATCTCTTACTGTTACATCCCCGGGCAACGTCGGGCTCTACTGCTAGTTTGTAATAGAAGGCGTCCTGTCTCAGGAATTCTATTTCTGTGGCAATAACATGTGGAGTCGGTGTAATATCGACTCAAACATGCCAGGCAGCGCGGCGATTGTTTTTTTCCTTGGCAACTACTAAAATGGATAGGGCATGTAACCCGATGAGAAAATAGTGGCATAATCTAGATTTCAGCTTTCCAGACCACTTCATATAGAAGGGATGGAAAGAAACCAGCATGTATACTGGAAAGAGCAATAAGAGCTACTGGACTTGAGAGATCTCATTTCCTAAAGAAGATGTGTTTTAAGAGAAAGATTTTATAAATTTCAACCGAAAACAGTAATGGCTACTCCGATAATAATTACCAAATGTATCCTCGTAGATTAACATCTAATATTACTATTATCATTACCATTAGTTGAGTGGTCAGCTAAATCACTCCATCATGCGTTAACAATGAAGCCATTTTTTTTATAAGAAGAGTATTCAGGCAACAGTGAGCCTTCGTGAATTTATAAAATGTTATTTAGGGAAACAGCTTGAAAAATGCGCATCATGTCGTATGCACTGATGTCATTGTTTTTGACATATGTACACACTGTCTTGCACAATCTGTATTATCATTCATCTAACGTTTATACTGACATTATTTACTCATTGTGAGTGCATAAATTCTTGTGGGCAATTCAAAAATAACTATTGTCCTTTCTAGACTGTCGTTTTAAATTAAGATCTGAGGAAAAATAGCTTTTCTTCAGTTCTAAAATCAATTAACATTGTAACAAAGAGGAGTCATTTTTTTATTCTCAAGGAGTTATTTTGAAAATCTTTTTGGAATAAAGACATAAATAAGCAAAATAACATTAAAAAGCACAAAAAGAGAAACTGAAGATTTCAAAGAAGAAAGGTTTCTTTTTCTAATTCCTTACTTTTTCTATCTCTTTCTATCTTGTCTACCTTGCCTGGCCTATCTTGTTCCTGCAACCGTCGCACAGCAAAAAGCAACATTTTTCCTTCAATTACATCGATCTTGGGTAAGTCCGTTAGCAACAAACTAGTTCTCTCTCTCTCTCTCTCTCTGAAATCTCCCTCTCTCTGAAATCTCTCTCTCTCTGCACTCTCTGTCTCTCTCTGCA
Organism: Acanthosepion pharaonis; assembly: GCA_903632075.3. Classification (NCBI taxonomy): domain Eukaryota; kingdom Metazoa; phylum Mollusca; class Cephalopoda; order Sepiida; family Sepiidae; genus Acanthosepion; species Acanthosepion pharaonis. The sequence continues at coordinate 1,062,208 of CAHIKZ030001358.1, read as the reverse complement.
ATCTCTCTCTCTCTCTCACACACACACGCGCACTCATCCCCTTGCAAATAAAGAAGTGACCGAAAGCGCTTGGGACAAAGGACGGTATGTACAATATTTGCACTCGCTGATTCCCAACAATCGGAAAACTGTAAGAACTCTGAAAAAAATGATATGAAATTAATGAAATTTTCCTTGTCCGTCATATTTAACGACAGATATTTTAAAAAAAGGTTGCTGCCCAAATATGCATTAAACGAAATATATATATATATACATATATATATATATATATATATATATATATATATATATATATATATATATATATATATATATATATATATATATATATATATATATATATATATATATATATATATATTATATATATATATATGTATGTATATATATATATATATCTATCTATATATATATATATGTAATATATATATATATATGTCTGTAATATATATATATATATAGATAGATAGATAGATATGTAATATATATATATATATATAATAATAATAAGCTCAAACAAAAATTTTCCATGGTTATAATTTATTCCTATGTAGTAAATTATAACCATGGAATATTAGTGTTTGAGCTTTATTTTATTATATTATTACTCTGTCCTGGACATTGAATTCTACCTGGATTCTATCCTCTTGGAAATATATATATATATATATATATATATATATATATATATATATATATATATATATATATATATATACCCATGTATAGGATCGGTATATACGGAATAAATTCCAATAACCAAAAATACTATTAATATAAGAGTGCTCAATACAGAGTAGAGAAAATATAATTTATTCGAAAATTATAACATAATCATACCATAAAATCACTATAAAAATAGCCATTATAGGGGCTGATAGGTGGCAGAGAAGTTTTGCTATGGTCGTTAAATGTGAGCAGTTTTGGAGGCATTAAAATTTACAAGCTATTTCCTGCCCCAATCAAACAGTGATTGGAAGTCGTTTTCGAGCCCAACGCCCAGGTTAACTTTGTCAGCAATGCCGGATTTACTATTGAGACAGGAGTAAATGGCAGTGTCGTCTGCGTAGATGCCTACTTGAGAACTGATGAAACAGTGTTGGAACCAAGATAGATACTTGTGGAACACCAGATTTCGTATGAAAGAAATTGGAAGAGAGCCCGTTCTGGACCACCTTCATTTCCTATTTGATAAGAATTATTAGATTAAATCACATAATCGTCCTGTAATACCGTAGCCCTGAAGCTTACGTAGAAGGCCAGCATGCCAAACCCTGTCAAACGCCCCAAGAGATATCTAGAGCCACAACTCGAGATTCGCCGTTATTATCAAGAGCTTGATATGCATATACACTTATGGCCGTAAGCACAACAGCGGTGGACCGGGCAAAGCGGAAAAATATTTTTTGTGAAAGAAAATATTATGGGAGGTAAGATGCTTAACCACTTCGGCATTGAATACTTGCCAAAGAGTGGTGGGAGACTAGTATGGCGGTTGGTGGGGTCAGAATGGTATCCAGCGTTCTTAAAATCAGGGACGACAGCGGAGGTTTTCGAACAGGTTGGAAAGCGAGAATCAGCGAGGCCGTATTTCTATAGTTTGGAGAAAAATGGAGGTGCATGCAGGGACACCCGTCCATGCACGAAAAGGCACTACAAGGACCCAGATACTATGCAACTGTTTATCAGAGCAGCCTCTTAAGACGCTACGCAAGACCTCGGGCTCCCAACTTCCAGCCGAGAACAGCAACCAGAAAACTGCCAACCCGATACCCTCAGTACGAAGAGACGTTGCCAAAAAACCATCCACATCATCAGGGATTCATGACAGCACCTCTGTTAAGGCCAGAGAAAAGGAAAGGATTCGGGAACCTTTCAAAACCGGAAGCAAGGGTTAAGCCTCTACACCTCTTCAAGAGGAGTATTGACCGGGCGATAGGAAAGCCTATCTACTCCTATTAAAAAAAATCATCAAGATAAACACACAAGTATCAGAAAAAATACAACTAATTCACGGCTTGGTATCCAGAGAAATTATTCTGGACATCCAAGCTGAGAGCCACGGATACCTCAGCACAAGATATGCATGTATAACTCGCTTATGAGCTAGAAGACTAAAAGACTAGTTGGGATTAGAGGGCAAAGAGGTTGCACAGGGATGTTTGTGGATTAACTATAATTCATTGGATTAGTATAGATGATCACAGGTCGTGGGTATGTGATTGGCAAGTTATCTATTCAGAAAAAGGCTTAGAAGAAGCACATGAATGAGAGTGGATTTTGGACAGGGATTCAGAAGCTGTTATAAAGTTGCCAACATTCACTTTTTGTGGAAATGGACACACCATCACTCATGAACAATGTTTAAAAAACGTCCAATAAATTTTCGATATATATATATATATATATATATATATATATATGTGTGTGTGTGTGTGTGTATATGTGTGTGTGTGTGTGTGAACGAACGTGTGTCTGCCTTTAACAGTACCATGTAAGAACAGGGCCAAAATGTTTTGGCCGTATTCGGAAACTAAGCAAAATATTTACTGTGAAGGCCATTATTACATTATTTTCACTATACAACATAAAAAAAAAGTTAACCAATTTTTGAGAATGGTTAAAGCCGTAAATGAAAACCAGCAGGAAAATAAACAATATACATTATGGTCGTTAATTAATAAAGGAAAAGAAATGACAGCAAGGCTTTAACAACCCCCAGGAGGAAAACTCTGAATTCAAACCATCCTCGAGCGATTTAGGATCCGTCAGGATGTCTTGCCCTGGACAAAACACTGCTAATGCAATTGCGATTCATCTGATGCCCCTACAACCCTAAGGAGTTACGGGATTCGGTACCGTGATCGAAATTCTCTGAAGATCACCTGAATCATCCAATGGACAAAAGAGTGGAAGCGTTGAGAAGACAGAAACGAAGATGGGGGCAATAACTCAGAGTAAATAATGTAAATAAAGATCTTTTCAGCTTTGGAAACATCTATTCCAGATAATATTAATTGGGTTACAAATGTTTTGCTATTATAGGACAGCGATTGTTTAATAACCACTAGTTTAGCCCAAAGTAGATATTCGGCCATGTCATTGTTAGCTGCTGCTGCTGCTTGTGTTGTAATATAGCGTCTTAGGTTTATTTTCAATGACTCCTTCAATAAAATGAGAATTTTGCTTTGAAAAATAATAACATTGCTTAATGAGATGCTTGTGAAATATTACTTGTGGAAAGTGGCAATATGAGCAAATTAGCAACTGGTTATGTCCTGTGGATTGAAGAAATAAACACCCAAACATTTTCAGTTATATATCTAAAGGGGTCCCTCCCTGTTTTCATCGAATGAGAGACAATATATATATCTGTCTGGGATATGGTATTTTAACTATTTATTGCCACATTCACAAAGTTTTGGCCTGAAGAAGTCCGGAGCGTACAACGGCCGAAACGTTGTGAACATGGCAATAAATATGAGTACAACAGTCCGAATGATGTAAGTAGCGTAAACAATATTATGTTGATTTGCAAATGTTATATCACTTCAAGATATGGAGGTAATTACGGCCATCCCCGCCTTTAAGATGTGTGAGTTTTCATGTTTCCCTGGGAAAGATTGTGAAGTGGTAACCGTTGCTTCATCCACGATCCTTAAAGTTATCTTCTGTACCCATCTAAGTTGAGAGGGACAAGTCTATCCTGCTATTTAACGGATGATACGTGATGGATTCAAACCTTTTCCAAGGGCACATTGTAAAAGTAAACAGACTTGGGAGACAATTGATCTCTGCTCTCCAATTCCACTTTTGGAATCGTTAAGAGTTACGTTATCCGCACATCTACACCTAAAACATTGTTTGCCCAATTTGGGATTTTATCCGGAAGGGAAGGCCGAATACTCTCAGAGGAATCAAAGGGGTGACGTGTCAAGTTTTATCGTAGAGGTTTACGGTGATATCACGTTGAAGATTTTCCTATTTTGGTAAGTGAATGTAATGAACTTCAATGGAATTCGAACTCGGCTCTCCGATTCCTCAATCCGAGCCACTATCCATTTCTCGTGTCTCGTAAATAGAAACTAGAAGAAAACTTATATTTACAATTAGGAAGAGGTTACAGATCTCATAGACATAATAATAAAAAAAGCCGATGAAGAAATTAGCATTCAAATAACGTACTGAAGAGAAGAGAAGCAGGGTTGACTGCGAGTAAGCTACTGGGTGAATCTGAGCGAATGGACAGCAGAACAAAGACAGGGGTTGTAAAGTATCAAAAGTTACTGAGAACAATGAAGTTGTAGAGATTATGGCAGATATATGTGGAAGTAGCCGGCTTGTTCCAGTGGATTTTATATGTTTTTCTAGTTTTATTATTTCTTTTCGCTTGTTATTTTAGTCATTCACTACGCATTACTTCCTTTGGTACAAAGCAAGGACGTTGTGCTGCTAAACGTTTACACATTTAAGATTAATAGGAGCGGATAGGTTCGCCTATCGTTCGGTTAAAATTCCTCCGTGATCTTTTGAATAGGAGTTGATGTCTATCACTTGTTCCCTGTTTAAGATTGGATATCCACTTCCTTCAAAAGACTACTTCGACTCTATACTTCCAACGTTTCCTTTCAATAGGATTAGATACTTTCGCCTATCGTCCAGTTAACAATCTTCCTTGGTCTTTTGAACAGGAGTTGGTATCTTCCACTTGCGTTGTGGTGTCCTCCCTCTAAAGAGTCTATGTTGGACTCTTCCGCCTACTATAAGAATAATAGGAGAGAAGGCCTTGTGAAGAACAGTCGACTAGATTGTTCATCTGTCAAACTCTCTGCGTTAAGCAGAGAGAAACTCGGACGAGGCTTTGCTGAGGTGGACAGACCCTGAACACATTTTTACGGGTTCTAAGGGAATAATTTTGGCCGAGCCTACGGGTTGGGAAAACCCACATTAAACTCGGCCTTGTGCCACATACATCTCTCGTGTGGGGGCTGTTAGATATAACAGTCGACTAGATTGTTCATACTGTCGAACTCTCTGCCTTAAGCAGAGAGGAATCCGGACGAGGCTTTGCCGCTGGGCAAAGTTTCGTCCGGGGAGGTAGACAGGCCCTGAACCCGTTTATACGGGTTCTAAGGGGATATTTTTGGCCGAGCCTACGAGCTTGGAGAACCCACTGTAAACTCGGTCTTGTGCCACATACATCCCTAGTGGGGGGACTGTTAAATATAACAGCCGAATAGGTTGTTCTCTCGATGCTGTAACTTTACACAGCTGCTGTCTAACTCTCTGCTTTTGGGCAGAGAGGAACCCGGACGAGGCTTTGCCGCTGGGCAAAGTTTCGTCCGGGGAGGTAGACAGACCCTGAATCTGTCTATACAGGTTCTAAGGGAATATTTTTGGCCGAGCCTACGGGCTCGCAGATCCCACGGTAAACTCGGCCTTGTGCCACATACATCCCTCGTGGGGGTCTGTTAAATATTAATAGTCGAATAGATCTGTCTGGTTTTGCTGGTCAAACTCTCTGCCTTCAGGTAGAGAGGATCCCCAGATGAGGCTGTGTCGAAGGGCAGAGTCTCGTCTCGGGAAAACAGCTTCCTGATACCGTTTTATACGGGATCTATGGGGAATGTTTGGCCGAGCTTATGGGCTTGGATTGTCTCACATTAAACTAGGCCTTGTGCCACATCCTACCTCGTGGGGAGGCTGGTAAATATAACAGTCGAATAGATTGAACGCTGGGTCAACTGACGAGCACTCATTAATAATGTAATACTCATCTGCTGCACTAGTGTTTAATATATGATATATCTGTAGCACTTGTTTTGTTATTTCTTTAACCATTTACTTGGTCACAACAACTTGTTTTCTGTTTAAGGCTGCATTCCCTGTTCCTTCAAAAGACTATGTTGACTCTATACTTCCAACATCTCTTTCAAAAGGAGTAGATAGCTTCGCCTATCCGTCAAGTTCATACTCTCATCTGGTTTTTAAAACAGAACAGAGTTTTATCCCTGATTTCCTGTTTAGCATTGAGTTTCCGATTACATCGAAAGTCTTGTTATTCTCTTTCACGTCTAGTAACCCCTTTCGTCTTAGTGACTTTATCCCCTCGGGCTGAATTGATTCAAATATGTACTTAGGTGACCAGGTGAAATCCAACCCATTCTAACAACTTGATCGTCATCTGAGACCCATACCGACCTCCATACACACACATACGCAATCCGACAGGCATACACACACAAAGGCATATAGGTGCATACACATATGTATACACGCTTATAATTGAATATATAAACATAAAAATCCAGACCCACACATACGCGCACACTCATACCAAAGACATTCACAACAGCGCATAAAAACATAAACATGCACACACTTGAACTTACAGAAATAGATTAACACATGCATATGCACACACACGCAAAAATACACGCTACCAGCGTAGAGATGCGCAAGCACATAAGAAAAGGTATCGGGTAAATGTATTGACACACGCACTCACCCTATAAAAAGCCCCATATATAAATCCAAACGAAAGGTCAACAAAAAGCCTATATTTACGCTAAACGAACTTAGAGGCAATTCGGGAGAGCAAAAGTAAAAAAGGAAAAAAAAAAACATTCTGAAGAAGGCTTTGTCAACCAAGAGACTCCATTTTTATGTCAGATGCCATAAATAGCTACTGTTTTGCAGAGAAGCGGGAATTCTGCCTAGTAAAGACATTAGATAGAAATAAAATTCCTAATCCGGTTTGTTAGTCACATTTAATGCATCAGTGCAACTCTAGAGTGACGGGCCATAAAAAAAGTTGCTGATGCGTTTTGCTCATAAAAAAAAAAAAAAATTGTAAAAACAGGGAAGGGCACTTGTGGTGTTTTTTTTTTTATTTTAGCTGGCTTTTGGGCGGGCAACTTGATTAACATCGAGAGAAGCGTAGATTAGTAGATATATAGATAGATATTATTAACCAAGCTTACACATGCCTGGCACAAGTTCACATCCGTGATGTACCGGGTGTAACATCAAAATTGTAACAGCATGCGATAATTATCTGTTAAAAAAAATGTTTAATATATAAAAAAAAAAAGAAAAAAATCACCGAGTTTCTTTATCTCAGGTGTTCAAATAAAGACATTTAGCCATCTTGACACCATTTGTTGTAAGAATTACTGGAAAAAACCCTTTGAGCTATTCAGCTAGAAAGAGAACAGGTTAAAACTGTTTTGTGCCAGCCTCAGTAATTCTTCTCAACTGAGTAATGGTAAGAGGAAAATGATCATTCAGGCCTTCAGTAATGGTACCAACATTTATACTCTGACTTCCACCATCAAAGTAGAAAGGAAATCTGGACCAGGGAGTCACATCAGCAAGAGTGATCATCATTTCAACTTAGAGCTAAATACATTATTATTGTTCAAAGCAGAGTCCAATAGTGTTATAAAAACCTCGTATAATTCCAGTAAGATATCTTTAATCATTTCTAAGATACAATTGTTCACGGCTTAATCTAACAATTAGACAATTTTGCTCTTACAGTATAATGACCTCATTGGGCTGTATAATGAAGCATGAGATTTATTCTTTCATACCTTGTTTCCTGTTTAGGATTGGGTTTCGGGTTCCGTCTAAAATCAACTGAGCTCTATACTTCCAACATTTCCGCCTAAAACTCCTAAATTTTATTTATTATTCATTTACTTTTTCCTCAATAGGAGTAGATAGGTTCGTCTATCATCCCGTTCACACTCCACCCCCCGGTCTTTTAAAAAGGGGTATTGTATTCCCGGTTCACTTAAAAAAATTCTTTCCCTTCTCTTTTACTTCCGATGTCTCTTTGCAATTCGTGGCATTATAAGCTTGTTTAAGCTGGTACATCTTACTCTGTAACCCTCTAACTCGACGGGCTCTTGGGCCTCGCACAGGAGGACCATCAGTGTCAAAAAATGTGATTACACTCCTGTACGTCGTCAATTTCCTGAAGAAGAGACTTGAGACAACAGAAACGTCAGGACGAGAGACGCCACATAGAAGAGGAATAAGATGTTTTCTGTAGAATATAATTAACATAATTTATTGATAATTATAGAAGTTATTTAATATTAAAACTTATTATTATATTATATTATTATATTATATTATATATATATATATATATATATATATTTAGCATATATATTATTATATATATTATTATTATATTATTATATCATATTATTATTATATTATTAATTATTTATTTATTTATTAAAATTCTAATGAAAATTTAAAACAAAATTATTTAAAATATATATAAAAATATCATCAAATCATATTTGGAATAGTGATAGTTGTTAGGAAAAGAGACAGCCCAAGAAGCGAGCAGGAAATTGGAGAGGTCGAAATACAGAAATTAACTCCCTGGGAAAATGTGTTAACAGTGGACATAAAATATGACACCACAATTGAAAAGTGCATTGGGATAGTAGAAGATGCCATCTAGATGCTAAGCAAGTATAGAAAGTGTCATTAGAAAGAAGAAAATTTCATTCGAAACAAAGGTCTGCTGAAATGCTGTGTAATATCAGCCCTTGTATATGGCACTAAATGTTGGAAAATCTCCTCACAGATGGGAAAGACACTTCCGGCAACTGAGATATAGCTATACAGAAGGATGCTGAGAATCTCATGGAGAGAAACTCTGAGTAACCTGATTGATTTGCTTTTTTATGGATTATCAGCCTTTTGAAGGTTATTTAAATTCAGAAGACATTTTTGGGGATAATACTGATTTAATGATATAAGTTCTACTCATTAACTCATAGCTCGGGGAGAATAGGTGAATTCATACTTTTCCAAATGGGTATTTGCGCGCAAGTGAATATAACGAATCCGGCTGGAACTGGAACTTGGCTCTTCAATTTCCAACTCCGTGGCCTTATTCCTTACCTCACCTGCACATTCAAGCTTCCAACACTTGGTATTCAAAGTGGTCACTAAACTTGTTACTGACCACGCCCAACGTTGCTTAACTTCGGTGATCATACGAGAACCGGTGTTTCAATTGTAATGAGGAGGTTTTAAAGCAAATGGAAATAAAAGAAAGCTCAATTCACGAAATCAGAAAGAGACAGTTGAAATGTCTGCAACACATAATGCGGGAGAAGGGCTTGGAGAATTTGACACTCACAGGACGTATAGAAGGAAAACGGAAATAGAGAATAACATACATAGCGAGATTTGTCACAACTAGGAATTGGAAATATGGTGAAAAGATAAACATTACAAGTAGCTGCAGAGGATAGGAAATTGTGGAGAGCCATGATCACGCACATTCTGGACTAAATAGAAGAAGAATGTATAGCCCCGTGGGTTTCATCACTCGACCGTAGTCGGGATCGTCGAACGAATTCAGCTTTCTTTAGCTGTATAGCATATGCTACGCCAGGTCTACATTTTATGTCTTGAATTTAGAGTTACATTCTCTTATAGCGGTTGCTACTCAAGGCTATACTGTCCAGTTTGTCCTGGTATTTACTGCGGGGGACGGAAATAAAATGATTCATACATTTCCTAAGGGTATTAGCACGTAAGCAAATGTAACGGATCCGAGTGGACTTCGAACTCGGCTTTCCGATTCCTCAGTCCGCTATCCAATACTCCATCGAAGCAGATCCACGAAGTAGAACCACGGGTCTACTACGCGTTTATTCCCAAGAGATTAAAAGCGAAGCGAAACGCAGCAGTCGAGGCCGGAACTTGAACTCGCCGATGGCCGTTCAGTTGACCACTTGACACCTAATGAAATACACCCGGGCCAAAGACAAAAATTGCCTAGCCCCCCGCAGCCGTCGTTTACGCGGGCCTGGGTAGCGACTACCGATCCTCCTCTCTATGGAGTTGTCCGCAGGGCAGGACCGGGTACCTCACAGTATTTATTTTCCTCAGTTGCGTCTCTGTAGGTAGACAACTGAGTCGTACTCTACTCGAAGGCGCAAATGAGAGATGATAAGACCTTACCTGGCATGTGACTAGTAAGTTTGAGATTTACTAAGCGTAGCTTAGACGTGGTACAGGGTCGAAAGTATAGGGCACTTAGTGAGGATCGAACTTACTAGTCAGTCATTATTGATCTATTTAGACAATCCTGCTAAACATTACACCACTTGGAAGTGCCCTAAATGCGGTTTACAACTATATGTTTAATATTTTGCACCATGTTGCGGGCATTAGTTAATGGAGGAAAGCAATTTGCATATTCGACTTTAAAAATCAAATAAAAAATGGCCGTTTTGTTATGCATTTGCGGTAAAATCTTTTGCGATCTTTAGAAACAAATATTTGCTTTCTTAGTGGCTTTTATAATTGTATAGTTATAGAAATATAAACATTTTATACTGTGAATGTGGTAACTACCTTAGCATTTAGATCATAGTTTCGAGTAAACTGAAGTAGGAAATGTATCAATGAATGTAAGCAATATTGATATCTTTAACTGTATATTGTGAACACTTAACACATATGACACATAATATATGACATACAGTCGACGACGAAATTATTCGAACACCCATCTATTTTTAACATTTTTATCCATTTCTCAGAATCTAATGACGTATCCCATCAGACTTTTTAAGTGTTTAGAAAAAAAAAGAAGGTATATAGAACTCAATTTTCAGAACAATAGCTTAAATACAACAAATATGACAGGCGAATTCTGCAAAATAGGAAACGACAATATTATTCGTACAGTATGAAAAATAGAAAACAAAATGATCAATTTCCACAATATCAATAGTCCTCTCATGGCTTCTCATCTTTATAATTCGTTCCAATCGTTTTCTAAAGTTTCTGATGAGTCTTTTTTTTTTGGTTTTCTTCCATTCTTCAATGGTTACACGTTCTAATTCCTGAAGGTGTTTTGGTCATCGACAATTTATTCCAACTTTCAATTCTTACCATAGATTTTCAATAGGTTTCAAGTCAGGACTCATTGAAAGCCATGGCAAAACTGTAATCTTCTTTTTCTGAAGCCAGGCAGTCACTGATTTAAACGTATGTTTGGGATCATTATATTGCTGGAAAGTAAAGCATCGGCCAAGATGATAATTGTAGATATTCATCCAGAATGTTGATATCGTCTGCAGATTTCATTTTTCCTCTTGCAATTAATTATCCAGTCCTCCTTGATCTAAAATAGCCATAAAACATCACCGAATCGCCTCCATGTTCATCATTATGTCCCAAAAGCTCTATTTTGTTTCATCACTTCATAGTACCTGTACCCAAAAGTAATTTTCTTTGTTCAAGAACGTTTTGGCAAAATTAAATTGAGCAAAAATGTGACACGTTTTGTAAAGCGGTGTTTGTCGTGATCGGTTTCCATACAACCCATTTCTATTTAAACAACGTTGTATTGTGCGAGGACTTACACTAATACACATCGTCTGGCGGTGTCTTTCAAAACAACTTTTGGGTTTATATTGACCTCACAACACAGTTTTCACGAAGTTCTCGGTGACAATTTCGGTTCTCTTCCACGCCCAGACAAATTCTCTGTCGTCCCAAACTGTAGAAAATTCTTTATAACAGACTCTACTGTAGATATAAGGGAGAGCTAACCGGTTTGAAATAGTTCTGTAGCTATTTCTCGACTTATGGAAGTTAATTATTCTCTGTCTCAGGTCAACGGTAAGCTTTGTCTTCCTACATCGTGACGTAAGAATGACAATGATGACACTCTATGCAACACGTGATGTTCTTTGCTGAACTTAACATAAATATTCTTCCGAATAAATAGTCTAGAAGGTTTCACTGATTACTTATACTTACAAGAATCAATTAATTTCTACTGTACGAATAATCTTGTCTTTTCATATTTTGCATAATTCGCCTGTCAAATTTGTTGTATGTAACTTATTATTCTGGAAATTTAGTTTTATATTCCTTTCTTTGTGTGTATTAAAATAGAAAAATCTGGTATCATACGTTCATTACATTCTGAGAAATAGATAAAAATATTAAAAATTGATGTGAACGTATAATTTCGTCGTTGACTGTAAAAGTATACGATGATGTCTAACGCTATCGATTTGCTTCAATCACAATTTTAATAATACAATAGAATTTGGAGGCATTGTGGTGTAATGGATAAATTACTTAAATGGAGAGCCGAATTCGAATTCAAGTGGAGTTCATTAAAATCACATACATGCTAATATCCTTAGGAAAAGAATGTATCAATCTATTCTCCTCCACTTTCCAGCTAATGGTAATTAGTAGGACAGAGTGCGTCCTTAGGTGGCAACCTATCTAGGAGAAAGAAAAGAAAGAAAAACTGATTTCCAAACCAGCCTAGAGAGGGTTGGGCTCCGTTAGGCTGTCTTGCCCAATAAATACCGCTAGCAAGTGTGGTACCCCTGGGACTCTAAAAGGTTACAATACGTGAGGATCAATTATTTTGGTTTAATGATACCATTATGAAATCGAATAGTAAAGAAAGAGGGATACCTCGTCATAACGTTTGGAAAACAAGCTAGTCTCAAGAGCCATTTCAGTTTTCACCATTATTATAATTATCACTAGTCCCATATACGGGTGTGGTCGTAGGATCACTGCGAAATTGAAAACCTGACAAACCCCCTTCATATGTCTGGGTTGCCAGCAATGATTGAACATTTGTGAATGATATTCCATTTCACCCAGTATCGTTGTCAGCCCATTTTCCCGCTGACTGTCTCTTTTTTTTTGTTTGCCTCAGAGGGTACCTTATATAGTGACCGAGGAAAGAAATTTTGGGCTCTTATTATGTGTCCATACAATTTGAACTTACTTCTTTTGACTGTGATTATGATTATCCACGTGTAGTGGGATAGAGGCTCTGGGAATTGAAGATTTTTACCAAAAGAGGTTAATTACATCGTGCAGGCAAACATTACACATGGTGCTGAACTGGCAATGTATTCAGAGCTGAGATGACATTGCATCACTGGGCAGGAGTTGCCTAAACAGAAGTCCAGGCAAAGGCGGAAGGATGAATGAATTCCATTAGGTCTACATAGTCCAACATGTGTTACGCATGAGTGAAAAGTCGTGCACTTTTACACTGACCCAGATAAAAAAAAGGGACCGCTTTGACGTTTTCCATTTCATGTTTTGTTCATTTTATTTTTGCATTACGTGGAGACATGTCCCTTGATAATATTTCTAAATATGTTATCGAAAAATCATTTTTCATTAACTTTCAATATATATATATATATATATATATATATATATATATATATATATATATAAATGAACATTGAAGTCAACACTTAGAGTCGACAGGCTGTTTTATGCTAGACGCAATACTCATGACGCATGAAACAGCCTGTTTGCCTCTAAGTGACTTCTATGTTCACTTTTATATTTACACACGCTCTATTTCTGATATTGAGCACTTTATCCCATAAATATAGCACACCTTAAGAGTATATTTCTTCATATATATATATATATATATATATATATATATATTACATAAAATGAAACTATTGTATCATTCAGATGGCCATTTCACCTGTGGGATATGCGCCCCGGGGATGGTCAATTCATTTATATGGTATATAATAAATATACAGAGTTGTCTTTTTTGGGGCTCAGTTTTAATATTTTATATTATTAGGATGCTTACCCTCATATATATATATATATATATATATAACAAAATTGTTACTGGATGAGCTAATGTTCTTGCACTTAATAAAAACCATAGCTCATGTTAAGATGCTTACGTATAGTGATTGATAGTTTTCCTGTGAAATTGGCTTCACACAAAAAATTGCAAAAAACTGTGAAAGAATCGGGTTTTTCGTACTACATAAAATAAAAACTTGAATAACTTCCTCACTTTCTATCCGATTTTCTTCAAACATGTCGAAAAAATTTTACCATCATGCTGGAAATAAGTTTCATTTTAGTTCTTCTCACTACTCCGCGTTTAACGAAAAAACACGAAAAACTTTTCAAAAAGCCCGGCCCTAACTCTCTTTTTCATCCAATGCTTTACAAATATTGCCATGTAAATTACATATGACACAAAAATTGTCTTGCATGAATGTTTGGTTTAGATTATTTCAGTTAAGTGTACGAAATATGCGACAAGCTAGGTCCACTACTGGCTTTTGCCATTTCGCCAGTTTCTTCATATGATTCTATCCTAAATTGGCATTCAAACAACCTTTGATGCAAAGATTGTTTGAGGTGCTTTATTGAAGCATTAAAAGAGAAAAAGAATCTCTTACTAACCCCAGCTTTACAGTAAACGTGTGAAGGAGGACGAGGAGGTCATTAATGCGTTTGTATTTGCAGCTGAATCAAGCTCTGACACTTCATCCCTGTTTTTGCTTGATTATTAGATTTGAGAAGGAAGCCATACTATTTCAAAGTTAAAGGAAATTTACTGAATATTTAAAACATTGAAACAATTTAACCCCGAGCAACAAACGACACAAGAAGGTTTTATCGCTGAAATTCCCTTGTTATGAACGATCAAACACTTGCGAACTACATACCGTAAAAAAGATGAGTGGCATAAGTAGATTAGTACACCAACAGATGATGAATGGAAAAGGGGATGAAGGCAGACATTTCTACACAGGGGCGTGCGGGTATACAGGGGGTGTAGCTATACAGTTGCAGTCATGTACACTCGGGCAATCCGGGTACCTCGGTTACTATATATATATATATATATATATATATATATATATATATATATATATATATAGAGAGAGAGAGAGAGAGAGAGAGAGAGAGAGACAAAAAAAGAGGAAGGAAAATATGTGAGTATTATCTCAATAACTAAAGGCCAGGAAAAAACCTGTCAGACTTAATCCAGCTTCGCGTTTTTCAGACATTTTCTGTTCGTGATTGTTCAGAATGAGGAACATGTAAAACATATATGTAAAAATCTGAAGAAGAATGTCCCTGTGAAAAAAAGGAACGGTAGAAGGAATAAATATATTAAAATATGAAGAAGCGATAGAGAGTAAAGATAGAGATAGGAATTAAGTTAATAAGAGTGTAAGAGAGAAAGAAAGAGAGAGAGAGAGTAAAAGAAAGAAAGAAAGAAAGAAAGAAAGAAAGAAAGAAAAAAAGAAAGAAAAAAGAAAGAAAGAAAAAATGTAAATTGAAATATGAGAAAGAAAGAATTTAAATGGAAATAGGAGAGGGGAGAAAGAAAGAAAGAAAGAAAGAAAGAAAGAAAGAAAGAAAGAATGTAAATTGAAGTTGGAGAAAGAAAGAATTTAAATGGAAATAGGAGAGGGAGAGAGACAGACAGACAGACAGACAGAAAGAAAGAAAGAAAGAAAGAAAGAAAGAAAGAAAGAAAGAAAGAAAGAAAGAAAAGAAAAAGACAGGAATGAAATAGAGAATGAACGCAAAAAAGAATGAAATAAAAGAAAACGAGAAACAAAAATAAAATAAAACGACAAATGTAGAAGAGTAAAAAGAAAACGAGAAAGAAGGAATGGATTCAAATAAGAAAGAAAACCATGTAAAGTTAAGGAGAAATAAAAAAAACAAAAGTTAGAAAAAAAAAAGCAAAGGAGAAAGAAAAAAAAGAGAGAAATAGCAGAGTAAGAAAAAAAGAGAAAGAAATCGAATGAAAGAAAGAGAATGAGGGAAGAAGAAAAGCAAAAGGAATGCGGAAGGAAAGAAAGAAAAACAGAAAAAGAAAGAGAATGAAAAATAAAAAAGAGGAACAAAGAAAGAAAGTAAAAAGAGTTGGAAAGGAAAAGGGAAATAAAAAAAAGAATTAAACAAGAAAGAAAAGAAAAATTAGAAAAAAAGAAAAATAACGAGAAATGACGTGAAGGAAAAGAAAAGGAAATAAATAAAAAAAACAAAAGAAAGAAAGAAAACCTTCATCTATTTTCGATCTCTAGAGACAAACAGCACTACGTCAGACTGACTTCAATCACTCGGAATTCGGTCATTTCTTATTTGAGATATTTCATATGCAAAACAAGAAAAATAGTGGCTAAATATAGAGTAGATAGAAAGAAAGAAAGAAATATGGAGCAAATAGAAAGAAAGAAAGAAAGAAATATGGAACAAATAGAAAGAAAGAAATATGGAGTAAATAGAAAGAAAGAAATATGGAGTAAATAGAAAGAAAGAAAGAAATATGGAACAAATAGAAAGAAAGAAAGAAAAAAAGAAAGTAATATGGAGTAAATAGAAAGAAAGAAATATGGAGTAAATAGAAAGAAAGAAAGAAAGAAAGAAAGGACGAAATATGGAGTAAATAGAAAGAAATATGGAGTAAATAGAAAGAAAGAAAGAAAGAAAGAAAGAAAGAGGGGAGAAATATTAAAAAAAAAGAATCCCAGGACAAGATAGCGAGGGATCAAACCACCAAATGACAAACAAACGAAATAAATAATGTAAAAGCATCGGGCGTGAATGGGCGCCATCTTCAGAGACAAAGAAAACATGTCGGATTTTCTCCAATCATTTGGAATTCGGTCAGTTCCATTTCTAGATTTTTTTCAATATGTAAAAAAAAAAAAAATTAAAAGATTTGAATGAAAAAAAAAAACCCCAAAAAAACAAATATTAAATTAAAAAGAAATTCAAAAAAGGCAAGGCAGCAGGAATTTAAGAACGATAGATGGAACAAATACAAAAGAAAGAAGTCAACGTTTGTGGTTAATCTTACAAAGTACAACAAAAATAAAGACGGAGATTTAAATAAAAGTGAAAATTTAGGAATAATTCAAAAGCTCTGGGAGTACAAAAATAATGGAATTTAAATAAAGAAAAGAAGGAGGTAAAAGGGATATTTAAAAAAAATAAATATTGAAGTAATAACTTTATAAAAAAGGACAAAGTGATATGAAATATTACGTCACAATAATGAGAAAAATATTGAAAGAATAAAGAAATACTGAATGAATAGCAGCAGCAACAGTAGTAGCAGTAGTATTACTATTAATAATAATAATAATAATAATAATAATAATAATAATAATAATAATAACTGAGTTCATTTTCTGAATGACCGTTCAGTAAATAAGCTTAGAAATTCAGATAAGAGATGGCAGCCGAATCAGTAAAAGAATGGAATGAAGGATAGGGGGTTTCCTCGGAGATAGGGAAATTGGGCTGAAGATGCCGAATGAAGATTTTAACTTTCGCCTGACAACTGGCCGTCGAATGCAGATGTGGTGGCGAAAGAGGCACAATCGGCGGCAGCGACAAATATTGATACTGCCGAGCGCAAAGTAGCGGCCCGAAAAGACACTTTCTTGGCACTGGAGCGAAGCAAACATTTCAATAGAAAAAATTCAATGGCCGCTGTTGCCATTTTTCCTCATGTCGAACCAATGTTGGGATTGACGGGTGGCGACGTTAGTTGTAGTAAAGGTGCGGGCGGTGGTTGGCGAGGATTAAGTGAGTGGGGGTGGAGCTTGATATGAAGGGGAATATATCATTTTTTTTTCTTTCTTCCTTTTTTTTTTTCCCCAACCCCATCGCTGTGCTAAACGTGTGGAAGAGATAGACAGTAAGACATTTAAATTGGCCAAAGACTGCTTCGTTGTTGGGTGTTTCACTCGAATTGCAGCAAAGTGTTTAGGTTGGGGAGGTAATTGAAATAGAGAGACAGATTGGTATGGAGAGGCTGGGACAACCAGAAAGAAAGAAAGAAAGAAAGAAAGAAAGAAAGAAAGAAAGAAAAGAAAGGCAACGAACCAAGTAAAGAAAGGAAAAAAAAAAAAACAAGACGACACTTTGAAAATGGTATCGCTGAGACTCTGGTCGGAAAGAGGAAAAGAAAGAATCTAAGCAAATAAAGATAGAAAAAAGAGAAAGCAAGAACATAGATGAAAGAAAGAAAGAAAGAAAGAAATAAAGAAAGAAAGAAAGAAAGAAAGAAAGAAAGAAAGAAAGAAATAGTCGGGACAAAAAAAGAAAGAAAGAATCTGAGCAAGTAAGGACAATGAGAGAGAAAGCAAGAACATGTACATCGAAAGAAAGAACGAAAGAAAAAAGAAAGAAGGAATTTGAACAAATAAAGAAAGGAAGAGAGAAAGAAAGAAAATGGACAAATAAATAAATAAAGGCAGCAAATCAAGAAAAGAAAGCAAGTAGACGACATTTTCATTATGTTATTGTTGAGACTATGGTGGGAAAGAAAGGAAGACAAAATCTGAAGAAAGAAAGAAAGAAAGAAAGAAAGAAAGAAAGAAAGAATAAGGACAGTGAAAGAAAGAAAGGTTAACAGGCATCTTCGAGAAGTTAGGGGCTGATGGTTAAATTTGTGTCTGTTATTGAAAATGTTCGGGACTAAGTGTAGAAAAGAGGAGTGTACTTTGACGCCTGCTGCCATTTTTCCAAACATGTAGACAATACAGAGAATAAGAAATTTAAATTGATCCACATGATTCCACATTTTCCATGTTGGGTATGTCACTCAAAATAACGGTAAGTGGTTGGGATGGAGAAAAAAGTAGAGAGACTGATACATAGATATGAATAGACTGTAAAGAAAGAAAGAAAGAAAGAAAGAAAGAAAGAAAGAAAGAAACAAGCAAAAGATGAAAAGACGTCTTTGAAAGTTAGGAGTTGATATTTGGCCGTAAAGAAAAGCAGACGAAGTTTGTAGTGAAGCTTTATTCAATGTAATTTGACTGCTGTCCATAAGTGATGTTCGAACATTTCACAACTTTTCGAGGAGGAGACAACTATGGTGGTCTTTATCACAGTGGCTAAACGTTTCTCAGCTTTTGACATCTAAAGGAACATATTCAGGGAAGAGGAACGTATTTGCGCCTCTGCTGTCACTTTTACAAGATGGGTAGAGCAAGGTTTATTTTTACAAGGAGGGTTGAAATGTATATATTTGGAATATATCTGTCAAGCTAGTTATGAGAGCATGAGGCAGATAACGTTGCGTTTGTTTATATTTGGGTAGAAAACTAGGATTACATGAAACAAGAGTGTGTCAAAATTATCCTTTATTGAGGATACGCGCAAGTGAATCTAACCCAAAATTAGTTCCTGTTCCATAATAGGAGAGATGACCCCTTTATCCAACTTCCCGTAGGCGTTCATTTGAGTGTATGAGTTTGGAATTTAAAATATCTTTTAAAAAAATTATTACTGAACAATAAATAATTAATAATATTTTTGGTAAAAGATAAAAGAAATATTCAAAAACAAGGACAAATAAATAAAAACATAAAACTTGGTATCTGTCTATATTTCTGAGATGAGGTATTATGTACACTATTTACATTATTAAATATGGCGACAAAGATGAGGGCTATAGTCCGAATAATTTAAATAGTATAAAACTTGGTTTACTTCATGCACTCCTTCTCCCACTAACAAATACTTACAATCCTTATGTTCCTTTATCGCTATTTCCATGGCAAATGCTCTGATAAGCTACATTAATTGTTTCCAACAAATTTTGACTTTAACAAATAAAATACGCCATATACAGTGGTAGAAATAATCTAGTATTCCCTTAATAATAAAGTTACATTGAAAGATCTGATGTTTAGTGGAATAGACTCCCAAGATGATGCTTACCCGATCGCTACAATCTAAAGATTTTCATTACTAGGAACAGTCGTTATTCGTACTTATCGTAATCTTACCTCCTCGTCTTACGCCGTCCTGGGTATGACGATAAACTACACCCGCGTTCTGGATAACACGATAAACAGCAAAGACTCTGATCAGGAGGTTTTGACGAGCGTGGAAACACCTCTTAATTGCTGGTGTTCCCAGGTCTAATTTGACCCGGGGTGGTAGCACTTGTTAGGATCCCTGCTATGGGCAAAGTGTTAACCCCCAAACTGGGATCAAAACTCTATGAAAGCGTAAAAAATAGATTTTAATACCAGAAATAATTTGTAAAAAAAAAATATTACCAGCTATACATTTTTTGAAAACAAATTACCAGCGAAGGAAAATTACTACCAGAAAAAGAATTCTGAAGAAAAATATATTACCAGAAATAGATTTTTTGAAAAAAATATTACCAGCAATGAAAATTTTGTCGGCATTAAATAACCCATTGAGGTTGATATACCATAACCCCCCCAAAAAAACCCAACCAGAAAACAAACCAAACCAGTCCCGATCTTACGTACATATAACAACCTCCTTCAGTAACCCACTATCTTGAATCGTTCTTGCGCTTTGCATTGCGTGATCAATTAGTAAAAAAATATCTGAGATCATTACATGTTTTCTCATAGCTGTCGTATTTTCGTGTCCGACCTCAATTTAAAGAGGATTAGAATGCTGATTCATTCAGATTTTCAGTTACGATACGTCGAGTCTCTTCGGACAAGATATGGCAAAAAAAAAAAAAAAATTAGCGCGACTAATCCCTGGAGATTACAAGTACGTGGTAGCTTCTCCTGGTGGTACTAAAAGTAGTTCTAACGTCTTTCAAGTATAAGCCACGGAAGACAGGGCTATATTTTGCATTTACCCACCCGTAAACTTTTTGTCATATTTGCTCTCAGAAGAAAGCAAATAAAGACTAGAAAACACTTGGTTTTTGGAAGGCAGACGCAACAAATGATTCTACAGGAATTCTCCCGGTTTGATCTTGTACAGTACAATGCTGTGTTTAATAAATATTAGGAAGACTTTTCTTCATTAAAATTTGGTCCATTACGACCTCTCTACACATATTACTTCTGGTTTAAAGAATAATTTTAGGGCTCACGGAAATTTCGCATTTCGCCGATATGAAACAACTGTGAGGTCACGACATATGTGGTACAAACGGTCGTTTTCTGGCAGTGGATCGTGCTGGTTAACACTATGCTATTCTCTGCGACTGCCTTTAAGCCAATACCCCAAAATGGCACAGTCTCTGTTTCTTACGAGAAATCAAATCAGTCGTCTTTTCACCGCTAGAAAGATTTCTTTGTAGTAACAAATAGCACAACGCATAGGGTTTGTATTAGCTTCGTCTGTTGATTTCCAAAGACAGAGAGTGAGAACATCAGCGAGAAATCTTCCCCTATTTTAGCATCTTACTGGTAAGCAAAAAAATTCTCACCGAAACAATTTGGAGGAAGCAACTCCATTTTGTTTTAAAATCAGAAAACTTTGCTTTGTCGGTAGTTGCTTATTCGTACGTTTACTGGCGAATAAAAAGACAGTTTTATCCTGCATCTTTTACTGTTAATTTTTCTACTTGCAGGAATCATGATCGTGGATCATCCCTGTCAAATAAATCATCATGATTCAGCTAAGAAGGGTGTTTGATATATATCGTATTTTCCAGAAATACGATATATATCAAACAACCTTTTTATTAGCTGAATTATCTTTCTATCTAATCCTTAACCTTAAACTATTCTCCTTTATTTAACACGCTGTTAAACAATCACCCAAAGCAGAAACAAGAACGAACGTCAGGACAATACGCCTAGAAATAGATTATCATCTCTTCTATTTGACAGTTTGTCGTTTATAGATCATTTCAGAGTTTCATTGGGAAATCTTTCACCGACAGATATTAGGTCATTTATGAGCTTTCAGTAGAGAAACAAACACAAGGTTCTAGCAGGTTCAATGGTCTTAACTCGGAATGCCGACCTTTGCACCGCATTTTGCTGTAGTTGTTAAAAACAGGTTTTCCATGTCAACTGATGAAGAAAAGGACAGTGGTTATTACCGAATGAGAAATCCTTGCAAACACCAAAACACGGACCCTATCCCCTGAATTTTTTACTACTGGAAAATGAAAGGTGTTGTCCATTACGAGCTGGTTGAACACGGAAAAAAATCACTGTAGATGTCAGTGGACTTTGATGGATTAAACAAATAATTCCATCTGAAGTGTCTTTCTTTAGTGAACAGAACAAGGGATATTCGCCAGCATGACAATGGAAAGGTGCACTCTGCAAAGCATTGCATAAGTTGCAGAGCATTGAGACTTTTCAAAAAGTTGAAAACCGTTTTACAAACGTTTTCCAGGAAAACGTTAGGTTTCTTTAAACATCGACTTGAAATTTGCCCTTCTCTTTAGTCTGCAGTTATTGCAAATAAAGTTAATGACGTTATTGATAAATACTATTTAAATTTAAAAAAAATGATGATACCGGCACGTTATAATGCGGTAAAAACGAAGGATTTTCTACTTCTATGTGACGTGTCCCTTCAGGACGTAGGCGGTCATGGTTCTTCACAATCTCCAGTCCATTGTAAGCTCTTAATACATTTTCTCTTTTTATTATCTCTCCTAAATCCTGATCCACCATCCATTTACTCAAGTCTCTAGGAAGATTATGCGTTGGTTTTCTCTACCCCTCTTGCCTTCAGTCTGTCCTGTGAGTATCAGAATTTCCAAACCCTTTTTCCTCATTATGTACCCTAGAAATCTAAACTGTTTTTCTTGTGTCCTAATGCATCGCAAAGAATTTATGTCTTAATCAAAAACAATAATTGTTTTGTTACGTTTTTTTTTTTTTTTTTTTTGGTAAAGGTTAAACAGGTATTGTTGTTTCTTTTTTATTTTATACTAAGAAAGGTTTAGATTTTCTTTGTTTTTTACTTAACCACACACTTCCTTAGACATCACAACATTTTAAAAAAGTTTTATTATAACTCTAATAACAATAAAACAGCGACATTGGAAAATCATGTTCGGTTTTGTGTTCCTCGACGCACTCTGCGGTATTAAGTTGCTATTAGTGTCTATTTATAAATAACATGACCTGCGGTCAAAAATCGGATGCTAAATTTGATAAATCAATACTGTTATTGAATTTTTTTAGAGTAGGTATTAAAGGCTTAAACCTGACTTAAAATAAGATTCTGCCAGGGGATTTTTAGTGAATTCGATGTTCGGTACTTCCAGAGTAGTCTGCAAATATAGCATTGCAAACAGTTCAGATAGTTGAACTCATCATTGTCTTTTATGCCACAGCGTTTCGGTCGATATATTCTTCAATAAAACTAAGTACAAACAAACAAAAGTGTTGTGTTCGAACAAAGTGTCATACTAATGATGTCCATTTGTCGTAACAAATAATGAGCTATTGTAGCTAATGTCATTGCAGCTGATGGCATGGTTTTTTTAAGCAAGATAGCACAAAACATCGATCGTGAGCGAGTGAACGTGAAACCAAGAGTTCCCACTTGGATACCACCAGGTAGATCATTATGTCTCAGACTCGCCAGATTTTAATCCAATTAAGGATATATATGCATTGTGGGAAAATGAAAAGAAATAGCGAAGAAATATCACATTGAATAAATGGAATCTAATTTCAACACTGTTCTAAGATAAGTTGTTTTGAGATGACCCCAATATGTACCACAGTAGACTTTACACTCACTCTTACACCGGATCATCAGAGAAACCAGGTGAATCAGAAGTTAAGCCTGGAATATGATCTTCTAGTTAGCAGGTGCATATTTCTCACGTCACATAATGTCAGTGTCTGCCCCTTGTAATCAACCACCTGACCCAGATGGGATAACCATATAACAGGTAGATATATAAGCGTTCTAACAAACAGGTGGAGGGAGAGAGTCTCTTACATACTCGAGAGAAGAAGTGACGTTCGCAATAAAAAAAATCCCCACATCCAATTTCCGATATTAAATAACTAAATCCAGAGTTGAATAATCAGTCATTTTAAGCGTGAGAGATTTAGTCTGGTGTTTTCATTCGTCTGTTTAATGATAGCATTAAATATGGGTCATGTTGGGGATACCATTAACCGCCCTGCAGCCAAACCCATGATAAATATCTCAGTTATAAAGAGCCGCGACATATGCCTAGATATACTCACGCAATGGCTTTGGTACCTCAAAGACACTATATTACGTCTCGTGGTCGCCGTTATTCAGTCGAAAGGAAGAGATACCTGCTCTTAGCTGCGTATACTTTTTGGTACTACTCTTTAGCAGATAGAGATGTGTGTACTAATCTGTTCCTGTGGTTTCTGTATTTCTCAGCAGAGGGAAATATTAGGTGTACAATTCCGAGTTAAAGTACTAGAATATATATGATATTACTAAAATAAAGATACCGGATAACAAGCTCCCGGCATTGTACTAGATTTGAACTTGCTTAGTGGTAAATTTTGTTTATCGGGTTTCCATCTGAAGTGTCTTTCTTTAGCGAAACCTAAAAACGGCCCATTTAGAAAACTCTTGAAGATTTGCAAAATAAATATTGAATATTTGAAAATAACTTCTATGGGTTATTTAGTGCCGAAACTGAAACATTTTGTACACAATTTTATATTTTCAGGATAAATGTACCTTTAGATATATAGCTTGTAGATAATAAAATAGATTTTTTTTTGATGTGCTGCTGATAATTTTACTACAAAAGTGTATTGTTGACATTTTTTTTTTTATCTAAAATTTATTGCTGACAATTTTTATAAAAATGTATTTTTATACTTTTTTAGCGTTTCACTGATTGTCATTTTGCTATAGAAATTATTCTTGTTTATTTTACTATAAAAATGACCTGTTGATTTGCCTATAGTTGGGACCCTATCAGGTGCTACCACTCCGGATCGGAGTTGACCTTGGAAAAGCAGCAGTTGTGTGATGGTTCAGCACTCCACAAATGGCCTTGATGCCGGGTGTGGTTTATCGTCAGATGCAGGACGCGAGCTTGCTTAATTCTGAGCAGACAATTGTTCTGTGGACTCAGAAAGGAAGCCGTAGAACAAACAAACAAACAAACTAAAAAAAGGATCTTAAACAAAAAAAGTAAATCTGTGTGTTGCAACGTGAAATTGAATTACAAATAAAGAAACGAGGGGACAATGTAAAAACATACAAAGAAACTTCATACGTTGAATTTTAAAACAACAATATAAAAATAAGTGTGTAAAGAAAGTAATTAACAGAAGACTTCACATCGTGTTAATACGAACTATTTTCACGGGTATCTTTTGTTGATCAAAGCTAAACAAAAAGTGACCAAAAAATTAAAAAAAAAAAAAAACGAATGTAGGACTTTTATTCTTTATATTTTTAATACAACATTACTTTCAGCATTGTCTGTAAAAATTGGATTGTCTAAAAGACGTGAACGCAAATCTTCAAGAGTTTTCTAAATGGGCCGTATATTCAGTAAGACGAAGGTGATTGTATCTTAAATCTCAAAAGAAAATAAAAAAATATGATAAAAAGGATAAACAATTCCCTAAGCAAACGAATGAACTTTGCAACAGACAATCGAATTGATAGAGCAGAGTGAAGGTTTGGGTTTGAAGGAGAAAGCGAACAAATATACGTCAGTCTGAAGAATTCAATATTGTCAGGCTTTTATGTTCATTCGATAAAGATTTTAATATTAGCGCTTCCAACGGAGAACGTGATGGATTCTCTCTTGCAAAAAGTCGTGACTGAACTGCTAAAGGAAACAAATTGACGAAGTGAATCAAATGAAATAGGAAACGAATGAATTTAAAATAAAAATAATATGGAAAAGGAAAAAGAGGAAAGGTTTTAGACAAGAAGAAGTTTGAAAAATAAAAATAAAAAATAAGAAGAAACTGAATGAACTGAAATAAGCAATGAGAAAAAAAAGGACGATAATGAGGTAAAAAAAAGAAAAAAAAAGGCGCGAAGAAAGGAAGAAGAAAAAGAAGAAACAATGAAGAAAAAGGCGAGGAAGAAGAAAAGCGGTCGAGGAACGAAGTGAACTAGAAGGAGAAAGGAAAGAAAGGAAAGGAAGGAAAGAGGTATGAGGTAGAACAGGTGAGAAGGGAAAAGAAAAAGAAAGAGAAGGTAGAAAAAGTGGGAAAAGGAATACCCCCCACAAAAAAAAAAACAAACTAGGGTAAATAACTATATACGTATCAACAGGTTATGAAAAGAAGAACGAAGATGAAAACAAGAAAATAATGAAAGAAAACTTAACATTAACTTCAAATAACTCGTCCCCTGAAATTTCTTGGCCCTTCAGAAAAAAATATCAACCAGCTCTCTTCACTGATTACCTTTCCTTATTATCTGGGAATTTGTAATTAGTAAAGATAGTTCTAGTTATTCTCATTCCATTTTCTACAGTGTGTTTCAACAAGCTCCGGCTTGAAGTACAAGCGACTTTCTCCTTTTACCTCCCATGTTTTTTTCTGTAAATGGTCGATCATCGCTCTTCCTGTCTTTTGATGTCTTAAATATTTTAATAACTTCTGATTCTTGACCAAATCTAAAGAAGAATCTGCAATGTTATCAGTCCTGACCTGGCATCTCGACTTATTATTTTCCCAACCACGTAACTTAGCCTCCTTGTAAATATTTTCATGCTAGTTGTTCTGATGAGCATGCCACATGTGTACCTCGACTTCACAAATTTAAGTGCAGTACAACGGTTAATGGATAGCGGCTCGAATTGAGGAATCGGAGAGCCGAGTTCGAATTCCAGTCGAATCCATTACATTCACTTACGTGCTAATAACCTTGGGAAAGGTATGAATCCTCTTCTTCTCCCTCCCACCACAGATATGGGTAAATAGCAGAACAGATCGTGTTTTATATCCTTGGACGTCAACTGGTCTACCACAGAAAGAAATGGCAACCTACTGCGGGAAAAATCTGCCTCGCCAGTCATGTATCGAAACATGATCGCCTAAGCGACTATAACGCTTGGCACATAAATGACTGAATACATAGGCAACTAGGCTCAATCCTTGTACTATTCACATTGCTAGATGCGACCATAAGTTCTATTCTAATGCTTTCTTCTCTTGTAAGTCTCGCTCGAGGAAATTTCTTTCGTTTCTATTTCTTTCCTGGTTAACTCTGATCTTTTAAAATTAAATTGCAACGTCAATCGTCGTCAACTGTCTGCTTTTATTGTCCCCTCTTCCAAATCAATTTTTCTTATTTTTTTTCAGTCGAATTAAACATCAGTATGTTAGCGACCTCATTATTTTGCTTGGTAGGTGAAAGGATTAAGTAGAACTAAAATACCAATTTGTCCTTGTCTGGCCATTCATTCAGGTAGAGTCTACGTGTTGTCAAATGATAAGGCTTCCATTTTTCACAACGTCTGGATTAAACAAAGGATAAAATTTACATATTTTAAATCGTTTCACTAAAATAGGGGAATATCTAAGCGCAAATATAAGGATGTGCTGAAGGGATCCCGGTTTAATTCATTTCAGAAACTCTAACTAAATGCTCAAAAATAAAATTTTATGAAAACCTTCATAGACGAGCCATGACATTTTCAGCATCACCGCCTATATGCTTGAATGCGCTGGAGAAAAGTCGCTTTTTTATATAAATCATCTGCGGTGTCCATCTTCTGACAACGTTCCATGTTTTCCATCTTTCTTTTATTACATCATATTGAATAACAACAATTTTCCTTTGATCTTGTCATCCCTGACCATTTATATTGTATCACAGTTGGCTCCCAAACAGTCAGATATTCTACCAGTTATAATATAATCATCATCAGTCAGTCAGTTATGTGCCATGCGTGAGACAAGCTTAGTAGAGCATGTATCTTTCGATACATGACTGACGAAGCAGATTTTTTTCTCGCCGTAGGTTTTCATTTCCTTCTGCGGTAGACCAGTTGTCATCAAAGGCTATAGAACCCTGTTTTGCTATTTACATATAGATGGGGGTGGGGGAGAAGAAAAAGATTCATACATTTCCCAAGGGTATTAGCACGTAAGTGAATATAATGGATTCGACTGGAATTCGAACTCGGCTCCCTGATTCCTCAATCCAAGCCACTATCCACCTTGGTTTCCCTTCATTTTCATAGTCTGGACTTGGTCTATTCGTGTCATGTAGAAATATTCCAATCTCTATTTATAAAAGGCAGGATATGTGTGTGTGTGTGTGTGTGTGTGTAACGAATGCACGGCCGCAATTTTCGACGGATTTGCACCAAAATTTACATGCACATGCTCCAAGTTAGCAGGAAGGCCAAGACCGACGTTGCATTTCCCAACTCCCATCGATAGTGGAAATAATCGTTTTTTTCATGCTTCTACAGCACTTTTCATGTAGTTTGCGGCCATTTTGTACTGGGTAGAGTGAGAGCCTATAGCTGGCTGCCACGAATAGGCAGGAATATTCTATTGGCCAGCGTGAGAGCCAACAGCTGACTCACACGAATGTTAACTAGCATGCTAGCATGCAAAAAAATCGATAGCTGCATCCGTCACAAGTGGGAAAAATTTAAATCTGCATGACACTTTATTCCTATTGGCTCATTCGCTTGCTTAAACTCAACGTTGATTCTGATTCCGCAGAACTGGGTTTGTGAAAAAGTATTTGTTGTTAACATTCTTTTTTCATTCGGTTTTTCCAGTTACGAGTCCTTTTTTTTTAAAGCTGATCGTTTCGTGTTCATTTTGTTTACTTATTTTTCGTAACAGATTTAATGTTTAGTATAGAGCTTAGAAAAAATTCGCAGTGTGAGATAGGCAAGAAGTAAGGCATGTAGCAACATCAGCACGGCAAAGGGCACTCCTTTAAAGGCAAGGAAGGGCAAAAATATTTTAAGTCAAGTGATAGCGATTGTTGTATGAGTCGTACGATTTTTGAATCAAGCACGGTCAACGCTGATAGTAAGGAATATGTTTAGCTTTATTTATTAGTTATTGCCTCATTCCTAATGTTGGTTTGAGAAAACAAATAAAAGAAAACAAAGGATGAAGGTTCATCCTCACTTATTCCAACGACAGAATGAAATTAGGGCAAAGATCTTTTTATCACCGCTTTTCTGTTGCGTTTCATTCCGCTTCTCTGTAATTGTGCTGACTAGTGTATCTAGCTTGTAACTTTATTTATGTCTTAATATCTAAAATGAAAATTTATGTGCATATATAACTTTAAACAAATGTGAAGTAAACATATACAACTAGACAGATTAGAATTTAAGATATCAGACAGTTATTAAATGCTATATCCACCCAGGGTACAGGCGACTATGGCTTGCCACAGCTTTCATCCATTTAATACATATGAATTGCCATTAATACATGGCAAGAACAGTAGTGTAGTTTCCCGTGTCTTTTTCTACAGTAGTGAATTCAGAGTTGTCCTTCTCCGACTGCTATCATGGCTAAAGAACTACTTTATCACCATTTCCATAGAAAATGTTCAAATGAGCTGAATTCTTTAATTGCATCAGTTCAGATATTTACAGCTAGGAGGTAAAACTTTGCCATTTGCACGGAGTCGAATCACACTAAATTCCCCCATATTCCGTGTGTTAGAGGAAAGTTTTATTAACATTTGTAGAACAAACTCCCATATGAGTGCTTCCTTAAGCACTCCAATCTTAGCCTCTTCAGGTAAAAGGACCATCGGTATTTTTTTTTAAATAAGAGCATTTTGAAATCCCCAATCAACATTATTTTTTACATTAGTGTAATGGGATTTTTAGCTCGAATCAAATAATCCGACATCTTCAAGGTAGCATGCAGTATCTTTAAATCACTTTATTTTTTTCAGTTGAGGAAACAAGATGCTTCTTATTTCCTCTTCAGCGAACATGGTATCAGCATATTGTATATTCTTGCCTTTTCTATCGCCATTAGTGCGAAGTGAAATCTAAATTGCTTCAGTGAAATTTGAACTCCGATTTGCTAATTCCTTTTTCAGCGATGTTAAATGTGAGATTAACTCCACACATGGGCAAAGTTTTATGTTTTAGCTTTACATTCTTTGCGATTTTATGATAGGATAGGTCC
>CAHIKZ030001358.1:1025000-1030000 GCA_903632075.3 Acanthosepion pharaonis | reverse complement strand
TCATTCTCATCATCCGTTTCGAACATTCTCTAAAATATCGCGTTTTCACGGGGGACATAATAATACACCCATGATATATGGGCAATCATATTTTTTTATAATAAAAATATATAATTGTCGTGCCGCCATCTTTTTGGCTTCCTCTTCACTGCTCAGCAGGATGTCCCACATGACATTGCTACTCTTTGCTACCAACTTGACGACAAAATTAAGGCTTTTTAAAGCTTCCTCCATGGTATCTCTTCTAACTTCAATCAACCCTCTGGTTTCGACGCCATTGGTTAACAGGGAGACAGATCTGGTGGCCATCGCTTCCAGCGCCGAATGAACTGTCAGGAGCTCATTACAGGAAAGAAATTCTCAGTAATGATCCTGCGTGCTGACTAAATGCGCGACATATTTCCTTTTTGGGTCTTGAAGACGAATCGTTTGATGAAACATGTTCTTGTCAAGACGAATGGTTCTCGTTCATTTTGGCAGAGGACACCACACATCCTAAAGAATGAAATATGGTTTACGGAAGAATAAATGAAAACAGTTGAAAACTCACCATAACTGGTCTCTTGGAAAAAAAATTTAACTAAAATAGTCACAGTTACTGCAAAGAAAAAAATTTAAAAAAAATCTCTAAATGAACTTCACGATCTGTTTTATAGCAGTTGCGTTTGGGAGGATTTAAAATTTACAAGCCATTTCTTGCTCTAGTTAACAACTGATCAAAGTTTGCTCAAGTATAAATGCGATCATTGGTTTTCTATAGGATAAAGAATAAAACACAATCAGTGTTTACCTCCAGACTCAAGTATAACGTCGATCAGATTTTATCATTAAGCACAAGTATAATAATAAAAAAAAATACTTTGATTTATACATTATATGAACCAAAATAGGTTGATGCGTCCTTTCATCCATCAACCAAACATATTATAATCTGGCAGCTTCTTCCCCCTAACCAATGTCCTATGGAACAGAATCTCAAGAGGATGTTTCCCCGATCACTGCAATCTTAGTTTGTTCAAGTCCAGAGTTAACCGTTATCTATCCATCCTAGCCATACAAACTGCCCCTTCAGGTAACACTCTACCTCGAGTGGCCCCGTGCCTTGTACAGGGTGACAATTGATAAAAAACATCTTGTCTTTTTCAGTTGTTGCTGTACAAACTTAGATTAAAATAGAATGGTTTCGAATAATGACATTTTAGAGAGATAGACGTTTCTAAAGTGTGGCCCGTTAAGGGCCAGAAAGAAAAGAACACAGGAAGAAGAAGAAGGTAGGCTGAACAAGTGTATTGAAATAACAGAATATATATATATATATATATATATATATATATATATATATATATATATATATATATATATATATATATATATATATATATATATATATATATATATATATAAAATAAAGTGTTATTAGTCAGCAGATAGAAGTGTCCGTCCGAACTGTCAGGTTACACTGCATCCCAACTGCCTCGTCCGGGTTGCTATCTGCCAAAGCAGAGAGTTCGACAGAAGTCACACACAGTCAGAGACCGCATCCCAACTGCCGATATTTAACATCCCCCCCAGGAAGAATGTGTGTGGCACAAGGCCGGGTTTAACGTGGGTTTCTCCGAGCCCGTTGGCTCGGCCAAAAATATTCCATTTGAACCCGCACAAGCGGGTTCGGGATCTGTCTACCTCCCCGGACGAAACGTTGCCCTTCGGCAAAGCTTCGTTCGGGTTCCTCTCTGTCAAAGCAGAGAGTTCGACAGAATTCGCACACAGTCAGAGACTGCATCCCAACTGCTTCCCTAGGAAGTCTCACTGGTTAGTATTTATAAAGGAGGAAGAATTAATTCTAATGTAGATAGGACATAAAGACTGGCGGAAGAAAATCTTCCTATTCTATTTTTATTCCCTGTACTTTTAAAAAAAATATTTAGTACATAACTACAGTGAGTACTAAAGCAGTTCAACTTTGACACAATCTGATTGAGTGAACAACTATTAGAACTTGCTTTTCCTGGCTTGGGAGATATGCTTACTAACCTCTTGACGACTGGTAGGTGTTCATGCAAAGTTATTTATCGTACAGTGGGGCCATTTCTCATATTGATTTGTAGAACATGGGGTGGCGGTTGCGTGTGCGTGAAGATGAATAGTTTTGAGAAATGGTATTTTGTGGTTGATGGGGAGCGGGCGAATTAGGGAGAGTGTGAAGTTAGGATTACTTGTCAATTTAAGCGAAGAGATGGTTTATGTGCGGGCCAAAACTTGCAGGCGTGTAAGAGCAAAATAGAATAGAAAATATATGATTGTGAATGTGAAAAAGAACTGGAGTTGGTCGTAAATATATCGTAGTCAAAAAAAAAAAAAATGAGCGTGAGGGAACTAGCCAAGGTAAAAAGGTCTTTGATTGAAACGTCTTGGTATTGAATAAAGAGACATACCCACTCACTCGTGAAATCTGTGATATATATATATATATATATATATATATATATATATATATATATATATATATATATATATATTTTTATCGGATGCAAATAAAATAAATGTATTTAGAAACGAAAAATAAAAAAGTGTCAAAATCAGTTATAAAGGAATCGTTTTTATTAACAAATTAAAAAAAAATTATTACAATTTATAATTATTTTCAACGTATAGCATTTTCAGACATATGTCACCTTTTATTTGTATTTTTCATCAATTCACCTTAACAAATGAGAAAAAGAACGAAAATGACTTTACAAAGAAAAGGAGAACCAATCCTTAACAAGGGAATAACCTGTACTCTTTACAACAGACAGTGGAGGAGTGTGAACCGGGTTGGTAGGGCCACCTGTCAACTCCAATTCATAAAAAAATAAATAGTAGATAAAATTTCAGAAGCTTGCAGAGAAGTTAGATGTATAGATTTGGAATAGACTTTAGAAGGAACCAGAAGCCCAACCCTAAAATGAAAACAATGGATAAACGTGTACCCTTGTTCAAAAGACAGTGGAGGAGTGTGAATCGGGTAAGTAGATGAACCTATCTACTCCTATTGATAAAAAAAATAAAACAGTAGATAAAATTTCAGAAACTTGCAGAAACGTTAGATGTATAGAGTTTTAGTAGACTTTAGAAGGCACTGGGAACGCAACCCTGAACAAGAAGCAAGGGACAAACCTCTACTGCTGTTCAAAAGACCATTGAGAACGGGGAAACGAATTTATAAGCGAACCTATCGATTCCTACTTGGGAAGATAAATAATAGACAAAATTCCAGAGTTTATGCAGTGACGTTAGATGTGTAGAATAAAAATAGACTTTATAAAATCAGATTTTCTTCAATGGAATTTTTTAAATCACCAAGTGGTGGCAGACTTTCTTTTTTAAAACCGCCTTCCTTCTAGAAAAAATCTAGAACTATAATATCAGGGGAACTTGCTGCCCAAATCAGTGGTCCTATTCTTCCTAACCAGCGATTTGATGATATTGTATCCCGGAGAATAATAAGTAGTTGCGCATTGTTTTGCCGTTTGCGAAGTGCTTCTGGATAGTTATAAATAAAAAGAAAAAAAATAATTGTCCAGTGTTCATGTCGCACCTACTTTTCACCTGTAATACTTCAATGATGAAACGTTCTGTCTACTAATTGGTGGCAACATCAAGGCTATTATTTTCTGATTGGTTGATATTTATCAATTATTTCTGTTGGTTCGCTACCATCAAATACATTTTCAGTTTGGCTTAAACCTATTTTTTTCTTATGTATTTACTGAATTCATTTTCTATCGTAATGCAGGCGGTTGGCTCACAGCATAAGATTTAATTTCCCTCCCAAATAAATCATGCTTACCCAACAGTTTTAACAATTCTTTAAGACGTTTCTTGCCAAACGCGTTTGCATAATCTATACGCATACTTCACTTTTGTATTGTTCATTCTGTGCTTAAATATCGGGAAGGCACAACTCTACAGCGCCGACTCAGTGCCGGAACAAGTCTGGACTGAGAAACACAAGAAAAATATAATTTTTTTTATAACCGAATAAACGTAATTTCTTAAGGATAAAACCATAATTAGCTAATATTTTTCTTCAAATAAGGCATTTGAAAAAGCATTTATGTACAATATGAACCAGGTTTTGTTTTTAATTATTTTTAATAAATTAAAACGTAAAGAAATTTATTTTTTAATAAAGTAAATTGAGATATAAAAATAATTCAATATAACACACTTGATTTTAAATATTATTAAATAAAGTAATTCGAAAAATGCAAAAAGAAAATGAAGCAGTATTTTCTTTTTAATTGTTTTTAATAAAGCAAATCGTAATGTAATTTATTAAAGTAAATCGAAGTTTTTATTTTTTAAATTTCAATTTACTTTATTAAAAATAAATTTATTTATGATTTACTTTATTAAAAATAATTAAAAAAAACTGGTTCTTATTTTATATAATGCCTTTTTCAAATGCCTTATTTTAAGAAAAACTATTCACTGAAAAAGTTATTAATTCTACAAAATTACTTTTTATTCAGTTATAAAAAAAAACTCTTTTTTTCTGGTGCTTAGTTGTCTCCGTCCTGAATTGAGTCAGTCCGGAATTGTCTGCGATCTGAATTGTCTCCGACCTGAGATGTCTCGGTCCTGAATTGTCTCAGTCCTGAGTTGTCTCCGTCATAAATTGTATAATTCCTGAGTTGTTTCGTCCTGAATTGTCTCAGTCCTGAGTTGTCTAAGTCATAAATTGTCTTCGTCTTGAATTGTCTCAGTCCTGATTTGTTTCGTTCTGAATTGTCTCAGCCCTGAGTTGTCCCGACGCTCAGTCGCCCGTTTTGAGTTGGTGGTTTTGAGTTGTCCTGTCCCCCTCATAAATATAGCATTCTTTGTTCCACAGTCTTTAACAAAACCGCTCTAATCTTGCCTGATTTCAGGTCTAATTCTGCAGCATGATCTATTCATCAGAATTCGGATGATAAGATTCGTTATGTGGCTCATTAGGCTGATTGTCTGATCGAATT
>CAHIKZ030001358.1:987500-1020000 GCA_903632075.3 Acanthosepion pharaonis | reverse complement strand
AAAGTTTTTTTTACCAATGCGTTTCGTCTTCACGTGGATTTTATCAAGGTAAATATAAGGATTAATAGAATCACAGAAAGAAATGTTACTTATACATAGAATCAGAAGCAGACAGTTGAACCATTTTGGAAACAATGATTGATTGGCTGGTTGATTATATTTTAAAATATCGATCTCTATGGATTAATTAATGTCGAAATTTAAATATTTTGAACACAGTTTTATGTCTTCAATTATAGATAGAATGTATTTTTGGTCATTTTTCATTGAAATGTATTGTTGGTAATTTTACTATATATATATATATTTATTGTTGGTAATTTTACTATAAAAATGTATTTTTATACTTTAATATTGTTTTCGTTGGGATGGTCACTAATTTCCCATAGGTGGAACACTAACAGTTGTTACCACTCTGGGTCAGGGTAGACCAAGGAAAAAACAGCAATTAAGTGGTGGTTCCAAGAAGATGGCCTAGCGATATTTTTCCTTCGTTAACAAAATGGCGAGGAATCGGCACGAAGTTTATTTCTTCCACAAAATGTTTATTCAAAGACTCTTTCAATTAAGAGGGTGGAACATTATTTGTCAAGATGTGCCTGAAAAAATGACAAAGGAATTTTAAAGAGAAAAACAAAATTATATCTTGCCTTGTCAACAGGACCTTGGTTTCACCTACAGATTGAATGGTTGTCGATTCGGGTTTGAAAGGAAGATGTTCACGTATAGACTAAAGGATAGGCAGAAATAATATTTACATTTACAATAATGCATAAATACAGCCAACAGTTATCCTCGAATATGAACACAACCAATTTATATCTACAGACTCAAGTATAAAGCTTAAGAATGTCTCAAGTATAAGGCGAACCAAATTTACTAAATGACTTCAAGTATAAACCTAAACTTATACCTATTGACTTATATAAACACGCGAAATTTTTACCTATAGAGTGAAGTATAAAGCCGATTAAAATTTACCTATAGTCTCAAGTATAAAGATTTGCCTATAGAATCGAATATAAACACAATGTTTAACTATTGACACAACTCTAAAATCGAGCAATGTTTATCTATAGACTCAAGCATAAACAAGACCGATGTATAATTGTAGACTCAAGTATAAACTGGAAAGTATTTAACTATTGACTGAAGTATAAATCCGACCAAAATTTGCCCATAGTATCAAGTATAGACACAAACATGATCGAAATTTGCTCATAGATTAAACTGTAATCCGACCAAGAGCCTCAAGTATAATAATAGATTTCGACATCAAATAAGTCATCAGGGTGGATATTTGTAACGTTCACCAACTGAACCCGACTCAAAATATATGCTAGTTTTTTTTATAGTCTACTTTAACTCAAGTGTAAGTTATTTGTTGGTTATATGTGATTTCAGCTTTCAAAAGTCGCATGGCCATTATGTTATTTGTGTTATTCGGGCAAAGAAAAGTATATAATATATAAATTCGATTTAAGAGGTATATATATC
The DNA here is from genome assembly GCA_903632075.3 of Acanthosepion pharaonis. Classification (NCBI taxonomy): domain Eukaryota; kingdom Metazoa; phylum Mollusca; class Cephalopoda; order Sepiida; family Sepiidae; genus Acanthosepion; species Acanthosepion pharaonis. The sequence continues at coordinate 1,018,503 of CAHIKZ030001358.1, read as the reverse complement.
TATATATATATATATATAATTTGGTCTAGATAGAAGAGTGGTCGGTTAATAGATAGATAAGAACAGGTTGATAGCGTACTAGCAAACGTCACCTTAACGTATTAATAAGCTGAAATAAACAAAACTGTGAAAATTGATAGATATGATAAAAAGTTGATCGAAAGGAAATAGGAAAATATATATTCGGTTTTTATTGGAATCGTAATCTATACACACATCTCAGACTGCTGATAAATTTAGTAGATAAAAAAGGAGATTAAAAAAAAACAAAAAAAAACTCGAAGTACAATTTAACGTTGGAATTTGATATACCAGAGTTGATCAATTTACCTACTTTCACTTTCACTTTCAGTTTTCCATCAAACTTTATCCAATTATGAAACTTGATTTTCCGAGTGTCTTTTACTTCAAAGGAAACAGATGGCTATACTTCTGACGAATCTCTGTTGCATTGCTTCCTTATATAGTTTTCATATGAAATTTGTATTGATTCCTTTTCCCGATCTATTACGGCCTCACCTCTGAACGTCAACTCCATTAACATCTAACTTTTTCAGCCTTCTGAACCTTGCTTTCGGCCCGCACACTGCCAACTTTAGAATTGTTTCTTGCTCGATGTCGATATTCTCATTTCAATCATAAACATCATTAACAGATGCATTTATTTTTCTGTTGTTTATTATTCTGTTTGCCCCGTACTTGACTTTTGAACTTCTTTATTCTTCTTGTCCTGGCTAAATTTCTCATTTCTAAAGTTGAGATTACAAGTTGAATTTATTAATCTTCTTCTTCTTCTTCTTGTTCTTGTTCTTGTTCTTCTTCTTTTTGATTACTATTTATAGCTCCTCATGGCCTTAACTTTCTTATTTTCCTCGCGTTTATTTTCTTTCCATTCTCAACGAATTTCTTAATTTCATCCATCTTGTTGATTACCTCATTCTTCTTCTTCTTCTTCTTCTTCTTCTTCTTCTTCTTCTTCTTCTTCTTTTTGATTACTATTTATAGCTCCTCGTGGCCTTAACTTTCTTATTTTCCTCGCGTTTATTTTCTTTCCATTCTCAACCAATTTCTTAATTTCATCCATCTTGTTGATTACCTCATTCTTCTTCTTCTTCTTCTTCTTCTTCTTCTTCTTCTTCTTCTTCTTCTTCTTTCTTCCTCCCATCCTCCATCCATCTTGTTGATTACCTTCTTCTTCTTCTTCTTCTTCTTCTTCTTCTTCTTCTTAATTATTCTCCTTGTTCTACTACTTTCTTCTTCTTCTTCTTCTTATAATACTGTTATTTAAAAAAAAACTTTCATTTCTAAAACTTCTTTTTCTTCTTCCTTCAGCTACTACTACTACTACTACTTATAATTATGTTCTTTTATTCTCTCTTGTTCTATCCTAAGCGTCTACTTCTTTCATTTTTAATCTGGTTTTCTCATCAATTGGCATCTTCCGTTTCTAAAAATTCAAGACAATTTTAAATAGAGCTCTCAAAAATGAAGAAACGGGCTATACAAGCTACACGAGCTTAGCAGACATACTAATTTTAGCTATGTGTGACAGAAGTAGGCAGATTTTTAGGTCACTCAGTATGGAGTGAACTCACTACATTTAATTGGTTAGCTTTAAGACGAATCGGGAAACTGTAGCTCTACGGAGCGTTATTTGTTATTTGCTAAGCATAGGGTGGACGAGCACGTATTTAATGAAGTGGGTATGCTGACAAAAAGAATTACAGAAAACTAGAACCTTCTTTACTTAAGATTATATTATTCAAGACCGTCAATTAATCTCGGTTATTTTAAGCATGAGGGTCCCATGGACCTTATATTCTCAACCTCTGAAGTATGTTAGACTTTCCAAATCATCTTTAAGGCGTTCGTTTATATATATATATATATATATATATATATATATATATATATATATATATATATATATTTGTAAATATAAATAACAATAGGAAAACTGTAATAGTTGCCACATTGGACGAAACGCGTCGGCAACTATTACATTTTAAAATATTGTCTTTTCTACCGGTTAACTCTGAGAAATTTTCATATATATATATATATATGTCCAACATATTTCTCATGCGCGTAAATGTCTGGCGATGTCGGGCCCAAAAGGGTTCAGATTTCCCAGTCAACCTGACCACAAGTGAGTCACAGATCTTCAGTCTCATCACAGATGAAGAAGAAACTTGAGGCAACAGAAATTTGTTTTACAGAAGGATACTGAGAATACTAGGAAATAAAATAGAAACGTAGCATCAGAATGAGACAGTTGATAATTCTAGGGTACATAACGAGAAAAGAAGGCTTGGAAAATTTGACACGCACGGGACATAAGGGAAGAGGGACAGAAGAAATCGGTGAATAACCTAACTAGCTTGGATGAATGGTTGGCAAAAAAAGGGATTAAGAGATATAACAAAAAGACAAAATTTATTACGGTCTATAAAAGGCAGGAAGTTATGGAGAGCCCTAATCGCCCAACTTCCCAAGGGAGATGGCACACAGAAGAAGTAAAAACCTGTGAATCGGTAGTCATTCGGAATACGTCAGTCGGAAAGGCAGCAGTAGATTCACTCGTGTCAAAAGTGCCTCTTTGTGCCGCGGTAACTTCAAAGAAACAGTGCAAATCAATTACTCACAGGATACAAACGTCGAAGACACCAGCTGCTATTTGTCTTACTACTTCTGTTTCTGAACGTATCAAAGAATTTCATTTATTGTCAGCATCACCTCACTGTTTCGCATACGTACAGAACAATTTTAATTTCCATCAAACCAAGAATATTAGTAAATAGTAAATAGCTTTTCTTCGGAACATTTTCATGGTATTGTGTAAATACACGTTTTTTTTTGTACAGTTTTTCGATTAACTGTTGATATATATTTTAGTTTGTTATTTTCCTATACAGTTTCGTTTTCTTACGCATTCTTGTTAGTGTTAGAATTTTTGTAAATAAACCCAAGGTTAACGGAATATTAGTTGTCACCCTAAATAGTAATCTTGTATTCCCTTCAGGAGCAAATACAACGAGGCTCGAAGTAATTATATTAATGTTACAGAATAAATGAAACATTAATACTGAAGATTGTGCTTTCGCCATGATCTCTGATCACTGGTAATGTTAACAGCAATATTAACTGTTTCTTAAATGGAAACATTTGGAATTCATTAACAGAGAAGCCAGTGTTGCCGCCGGATGTTATTCAGGAAAATTGGTTTATCAAATGGCTGTTATCTAAAAGAAAAGGCCAACATGAAAATTACAGACTGGAGATACCAAAATCAATCAGGTGCAACAATTTAGATATCTGGGAAGCATATTAACAGAGAGCGGAAAGTGCGACACTGAAATTCGAAGACGCATTGTGATAGCGAAAGAAACCTTCCAGAAGCTGAGCAAAGTATTAAGAAACAGGAAAATGTCGATAGGAAAAAAGAAAAAGAAAAGAGTACTAAATTGTTATGTAGTATGGGTCCTCCTCTATGGCAGTGAATGCTGGAAATAGCCTCACATATGAAGGAGAGACTTGAAACAGAAACAGAAATGTGGTTCTACAGAATGCCTTCCAGAAGTCAAGCAAAATATGAAGAAACAGGAAATTTTACTGAGAAATATATGGCACTGAATGGGAGACAGTCTTCTTGTTACAATTTTTGGATACATTATGTACTAGGGTATTTATTGTATATAAAAATAGAATTGTGGCACAAGGCCGAAAAGGGGAGGGGTAGAGGCTGGTCTTCACTAACTATCTTATACCTAGCTAATCAGATTCACGACCCATTCATACATTACAATTTACTCATTCACCACAAGAACTTGTCCATCACCAATCAATGCTTCATGCACCATAATACCAGATTCTCACAAGGGGGACCTACCAAAACGCGCCCCAATCCATAAAAATTTGATAATACATAAAATGCTATACATAAAATTCTAATAATGATAGGATGCAAGGGGATGGAGATGAACCCAATAAAAACTAAAATAAACACAACATTCAAACTAAACATAACATATGTTAGTAGAGAACGTCCAACCCTCAAAACAGAGAGGCCGCTGTATTCTGCCCAGAGGACAAAATCAAGAAGCTCTCTCGCTAAGGGAGTGGGGAGAGAGGATAAAATATTATGCCGGAATGGGTAATATAAGCTGACCCAGCCGAGATAAAAAAGGGGACCAAAACAAACTGGGGAGGTTGGGAATCTCGACTTGGACCATAACCAAAGAGCAGCCGGGATACAGGCCAGGAACGACACTTACTCATTAACTAGGTACACTGAAGCTTGTCTAACCTAACCAAGGGAGGGTTCCGCAGGAAGCCACCCCGATGTGCTATAGGTTGACCTAAAAGAAAATCAAGGCTAGCCCCAGTCACACGAACCAGGCTTGCTACTTTTACCCACCTTTCGCTGAAGACTGTCGAATGCAATCGTTTTCTATCAGATCTAATCTTCATCTTGAGCTGATGCTCAAAGAATTGGATTAGATGCTGATAAGAAAGACGGTTGCCCCGCAAGACTTCCTCCATTCGCGTCGTCCAAATCACCATTCGAGCCGTGGCCATCAGCATCAGAAACACCATTCGTTTCTCCCCGGAATACGGGGGGCGACACATTGTCACACGCGTATGCGCGATCCATGGACACTAGCTGTTCAGGGAGCGAGACGAGCCGTCAGCTCGCCGACATGGTCCCATAAGGGGACGGACCCAAAGGCAATGGTAGAAGGCGTGCGCAGCCGTTTCTTCTAAACCAAGACCACACCGTTCACAGTCTGGCAAATCCGCCAAACCCCATATGAAAGCCTTGTCATTGAGAGGCAGCCGATTCCGAGCCAATCGCCAGGTAAGCGAAAACTCAGGGTTACTGAGGTAATCCGCCGCTGGCGCCCAAGACCAATAGGAGCGATACTCCTCCTCCGACAAGCCGAGCGTATCACGTAGTTTATCCTTCGCGCGACCCTCCACTAAACCACGATAGAAGACCTTCCTAGGCCGTGAAAGGTCACTGGACCGGGGAATGGCCATCAAGGCCAACCGACACTCGCGGATGAAATCCGACTCATCCCGGGGCTTACAACGGCGCTCAGCCCGCGAGATGGGGGGACTGATAGTAAGGTTAGGGAAGGCGTCGCTAACAATCCCCTCCAGAATCGGATCTCCTCTAGTCAATGCGCGGCGTAGAAAAGCCAACCTAGAGGCACGGATGTGACTCATAAGGTGCGGCATTCCCAGCCCCCCATGACACGGACGTTTGGTGCAGACTCGTCTGTCGACCCTGTTCACGCGTCCCCTCCATAAAATGGAGGCTAGCGATCGCTCGAGCACCTTCCTGCGGTCTTTACAGAGAGGAAGTACGGACAACCGATAAAGAATCAGGGGGAAAATGTATGTAACACACACCTCCGCCCTGCCCTTCACGGACAACCGCCGTCGATTCCAAGTCTGACCGGCAGAATCGACCTTTGCAAGTACTTCAGACCAATTCTTCTCCAGCTGGAGGTCAGGCCCAAACCACACTCCAAGAATGCGGACAGGACCGTCCGTCCAACCGAAGCGACCCGGAAGATCGACCCCTTCCAGGAACCTAACCGCAAGCCGGACGACTTGTCGCGGTTTATCTTGGCCCCCGTCACCTTCTCGTACCGATCAAGCGCCTTCTGTACCGCCTCAATGTCGCTGCGGGACGACACGAAAGCAGATACGTCATCGGCGTACGCGGAAACCCTGGCTCGAGACCCTCCAGGCACGGCAATTCCACGTAGGGCCGGACTGCCGGTCTCGTCCTTCAGCCGGCGAAGGAGAGGCTCCAACGCCAAAGCATAAAGGAGAGGCGACAGCGGACAACCCTGACGAACCGACCTAGACAGCACGAACGCGTCCGACAACCTTCCGTTCACCTGTACCACAGCACTGGGGGAGCGATACAGGAGGCTAATCCAGCGGCAGAAGTTGGCTTCGAATCCAGCGGCCTGCAGGACAGTAGCAAGGTAGCGATGGTCAACCCTATCAAATGCCTTGGACTGATCCAAATTGATCAGCGCGGCTTCTTCGTCGTCTTTTACACCCTCTATGATCGTGCGGATCAGATGCAGGTTGCTCTGAATTGTTCGGCCCCTCACAGAACAAGTCTGCTCAGGTCCCAACAGAGACTCGGCAACTGACTGCAAACGCTCCTGCAGGATCTTGGCCATAATCTTTAACTCTGTGTTTAGCACAGTTATGGGCCTGTAATCATCTAGGTTCCCCCACCACCTTTGCCCTTTTTCAACAGAGTGATCACGCCCTGGTAATCCGATTGGGGATGGACCCCGACCGAAACCAGTTGTTGAACACTGCTGTCAAAATCGGAACAAAGATGTGCGACAGCCTCAAGCACAATTCATAGGGCAAACCATCCAGACCGGGCGACTTGCCTCTGCCGACCTTCTTCAAAACCACGTAGACTTCGCCCTCCGTAATCTCTCCCTCGCAGCTAGCCGCTTCCAGTCGGCGAAAGCCGAGAAAGTCAGCCAAATAGCTGCGAAACTCCTCCTCACGGAGACCAGGCTCCTTGGTAAACCGGCGTTCGAAATGGCGCCGAAACGCCTCGCACATGCCCTCAGTGGCCCGAAGAGTATGCCCCTCCGGGGACTTGACTTCACGAATGAAACGATCGCCACCTCGACGGACCTCTTCCCTGCGCAGATCTGCGCCCAAGTTCACAGCTTCGGAAGACATCTTACTTAACTTATGTCTAATTACCTGGCCCATGTCCCGTTCGCTATTCAAACGATCCAGGGCCGCCCTAGCTGAGGCTATCTCTAGGGATCCCCCCAGCCACCGCCCGGGTGTAACTAGCTTTAAGTGTCTTCACCTTTTCAGCTCTATCTAGAGCGAGCCGTTTTGCTGAAATCAGTGGTGGAAGACCTAATCCTAGACTTAAGGCGTTCCCACCACTTATTCCCGATAACCGCCCCCCCACTAATTCCCGCTGCACTAATCTAGTTAGCTGCTCCTGGAAGTCCCGCCTGTCCAGTAAAGACAGATTGAACTTCCAGTAGCCAGCCATTCTAGGCCTATGATCTAACGCTACACGGGCACAAACGAGTTTGTGGTCCGTGTAGCCTACCCAGGGAACGTAGGGCAATCTAGCAGATCTATGTCGGCTCTTCTAACTAACATTCTGTCAAGGTAGCTAACTACCTTTTCAGAAGGCCAACTAAAAGCCCACGTCCACATGTTCCCCCAGGATGATCGACCCGGTATCTATCGACGAGACCATAATCGTCGATCAGATCAACCAGGCTACCATCGTCCCTTCTCCCACCAGCACCCCGCCCCTGTCTAAGTCGGGGTCCAGAATGGCATTCCAGTCCCCCATTAAAACTAGGCGCGTTGAATCAACCAGGAACGGCCCAAACCGCCGAAAAACGAGACCCGCTCCTCCTGGTCATTGGGCGCATAAACCGCAACGACTCGGAACGAACCACTTTTCACGGCAATATCGGCCACGATCAACCGGCCCTCGGCATCGGTATGCACAAGGTCCACCTTCGCATCAAGAGTCCGTCTGACAAGCAAAAGAAACTCCTCTGGCAAACCGGTCCCCATATGCTGAATAGACAACAAAGTCATCCTCCAGCACACACGCATCGGCACTGCAAACAAAGTGGGTCTCTTCGATCGCGGCGACATCCACATCCAGGGACAGAATGTCCCGGAGCAGGCGGGCCGCCTTTACCCCGATCCCTTAAGCCCCTCACATTCAGAGTCGCTAACTTGGTTTCCATTTTTAGGCCTGCAAAAGAAAAAGAAGAATAAGCGCAAAAACCTATTCACATACGGGGCGGAAATCTGAGGGTGAAAGGACCCCGACGGATTGTCCCAGGCTTCCCGTGCCCAACTCTGTCGTCATCCGACCATCCGGGACAATTCCGCCAACGTCCGTTGGGTATGTATGTTTTAAGGCTCTATATAACGAGGGATGGAGACGAATGGGGACCCTCGCCGAACAAAAACAATGTAGCTTAATCAAGTCATCCGACCCGAGTTCAACTACTCTTATACCAGGAAATGCCTCTCGGGCCTCGAAGAGGTGAGTCCACACTTTAATTTGCTTTCCCGTGTCCCTAATGAGGGCTATAACCCCCGGAGCTTTCAGGAAGTTTCTTGGGTCTTCTACAGACTTGCCGTCGACCGAGGTCAACAAGTAGAGGGCCCAACAGGGATTTTTTGCGGAGGAGACGTTTTTGTCCAATTCCCCTTATCAACCTTTGCAAATATCCTCCACTTTGCTAAAGAGTCTTTTTTTCTTTTCCCCTTATCCGGGGGTGGTGGGGTGGGAGCAGATGAAGAAGGGGGAAGGTTGGGAAGTTTGGGGAGTTGATACATTAGGAGCTGAGGGAGTCGGGTTTGAGGAGGTGTGGGCGTGCTGGGTGGGAGGGAACACGAGAAAGGGAAGGGGGGAAGACTCCTCTCAGCAGTGGTGTCTTTTACTTCTTTTTTGCTGGAGAGGCAGGGGCAGAGTTAATTTTTTCTCACTGCTTGGTTCCGAGTGTTTCTGCTTGGGCGGTTCCTCCTCTTCGTCCTCTTCCTCCCGGCTCCTTTTTAAGGAAGAGGCCCGGGCTGGAGGTCTTTCCTCCACTTCCATGCTGTCGTCTTTCACAGGACTTTTTTGGAGTCTGTTGGATCTGTTGCTGTTGCTGCTGCTGCTGCGCTGAATTCTTCTTGGACGGTTGTTGCTGCTGCTTTTTTGCTGTTTCTGTGGGACCTCCTTTTGCGGAGACGCGGGACCCGTTTTTGTTTACGTCCCTTGTTAACTACTTCCTTCCATTCTCCTGGGGTCTTGCTGGGTTCAGTGGGCGTTGTTAATGTCACTTGCGAGGGTTGCGGGGTCATCTTCTTGCCGGGACACGCCTTAGCCATGTGCCCCAGCACCCCACATACCAACAGTAAGGCTTACGCCCTTCCACCACTACCAACATGCGTCTGTCGCGACACAGGGTGACATTAGGAACCTCCTTGAAGTTTTTTGGTTCAGGGTTATTTCCACAATTACGTCCCCTGTCGCGATTCCCGTCTTACTCGTAACTGCTGACACTTTCTCCACACTTCCATATTGGGCGAAAAAATGCCCCTATCTGGTCTTCAGAGACGTGTACGGGCACCCATGCACCGTGACGTTTGTTCTCCTGGTGCCCATATATTCTGTTTGTAATCTAAGAGTTTTTTGATGTCAGCACACAGCCGGCCAGTTTTTGGGCTTCTTCTTCTGAGGACATTAGTAAATCCCATTGCCCTTTGACCTTGTTGCCAGGATTTTCGGAACAATGTTGAGATTCTTAATGGTTTCTTCCATCGTTTCCCTACTGACACCGATTAAGTTCCGATTCTTAATATCGGCTGTCAGCAGGGATATAGTTCTCACATCTATTGCGTTTAATGCTTCTTCTGTAGTGAGGATTTCATTTTTTTTGATGAATTCCTCGTTTTTTAATTCTCAATTCTGCATAATAGTTCGCATCTTTTTTTCGGCCTATTTTCGTTCCAGGCCGTTTTTTTCCATTGTCACCGGTGGTTCCGTGTCCGGTGTATTGTTTGAGTGTTGACTCCGCCATAACAGTAAACTATTATGACGGAGGAACCGATTCGTTTTTTTTTTTTTTTTTTTTTCTTTTTTTAGGAAGAATCCACAATCACGTAATAATTTTTCCAACAAAAGTATTCAAAAACGAAATCAACTAAAGAAAACCAGACCGAGATCCAGTGCAAATAATAAGCAAAACAAACAAACAGAAACAAAATTAATGAATAAAGAAAAGAGGGGGAGGGTCTTGGCAAAAACCAAATGTAAAATATACAAACACAAAATATAGAAACTGGAAAAAATATACAAACTGAAAAAAAATATACAAACACAAAAACCAAGCTGAAAAATGTAAGAAAGGGTTTAAACAAAAGAGTTAGAAAAAATAATCAAATCTTCAAAGACTTATCTCAACAACTGATGCTGGACAAAAACAACTAGTAACACCTCTGGATACATTATGTACTAGGGTATTTATTGCATTAAAAAATACAATTGTGGCACAAGGCCGAAAAGGGGAGGGGTAGAGGCTGGTCTTCACTAACTATCTTCTACCTAGCTAATCAGATTCACGACCCATTCATACATTACAATTAACTCATTCACCACAAGAACTTGTCCATCACCACTCAATCCTTCATGCACCATAATACCAGATTCTCACAAGGGGGACCTACCAAAACGCGCCCCAAACCATAAAAATTGGATGATGATAAATATTCTATACATAAAAATCTAATAATGATACAATGAGAGGGGAGGGAGATGAACCCCGAAAATAACTAAAAATATACACAAAATACAAAATAAACATAACGTATGTTAGTAGGGACCGTCCAACCCTCAAAACAGAGAGGCCGCTGTATTCTGCCCAGAGGACAAAATCAAGAAGCACTAACGCTAAGGGAGTGGGAAAAGAGGATAAAATATTATGCCGGAATGGGTAATATAAAACTGACCCAGTCAAGATAAAAAGAGGACCAAAACAAACTGGGGAGGTTGGGAATCTTGACTTGGACCATAACCAAAGAGCAGCCGGGATAAAGGCCAGGAACAACACTTACTCACATTAACTAGGTACACTGAAGCTTGTCTAACCTAACCAAGGGGAGGGTTCCACAGGAAGCCACCCCGATGTGCTATAGGTTGACTTAAAAAGAAAATCAAGGCTAGCCCCGGTCACACGAACCAGGCTTGCTACTTTTACCCACCTTTCGCTGAAGACTGTCGAATGCAATCGTTTTCTATCAGATCTAATCTTCATCTTGAGCTGATGCTCAAAGAATTGGATTAGATGCTGATAAGAAAGACGGTTGCCCCTGCAAGACTTCCTCCATTCGCGTCGTCCAAATCACCATTCGAGCCGTGGCCATCAGCATCAGAAACACCATTCGTTTCTCCCCGAATACAGGGGCGACACATTGTCACACGCGTATGCGCGATCCATGGACACTAGCTGTTCAGGGAGCGAGACGAGCCGTCAGCTCGCCGACATGGTCCCATAAAAGGGACGGACCAGGGGCAATGGTAGAAGGCGTGCGCAGCCGTTTCTTCTAAACCAAGACCACACGTTCACAGTCTGGCAAATCCGCCAAACCCCATATGAAAGCCTTGTCATTGAGAGGCAGCCGATTCCGAGCCAATCGCCAGGTAAGGCGAAAACTCAGGGTTACTGAGGTAATCCGCCGCTGGCGCCCAAGACCAATAGGAGCGATACTCCTCCCGACAAGCCGAGCGTATCACGTAGTTTAGCCTTCGCGCGACCCTCCACTAAACCACGATAGAAGACCTTCCTAGGCCGTGAAAGGTCACTGGACCGGGAATGGCCTTCAAGGCCAACTGACACTCGCGGATGAAATCCGACTCATCCCGGAGCCTACAACGGCGCTCGGCCCTCGGGATGGGGGACTGATAGTAAGGCTAGGGAAGGCGTCCCTAACAATCCCCTCCAGAATCGGATCTCCTCTAGTCAATGCGCGGCGTAGGAAAGCCAACCTAGAGGCACGGATGTGACTCATAAGGTGCGGCATTCCCCAGCCCCCATGACACGGACGTTTGGTGCAGACTCGTCTGTCGACCCTGTTCACGCGTCCCCTCCATAAAATGGAGGATAGCGATCGCTCGAGCACCTTCCTGCGGTCTTTACAGAGGAAGTACGGACAACCGATAAAGAATCAGGGGAAAATGTATGTAACACACACCTCCGCCCTGCCCTTCACGGACAACCGCCGTCGATTCCAAGTCTGACCGGCAGAATCGACCTTTGCACGTACTTCAGACCAATTCTTCTCCAGCTGGAGGTCAGGCCCAAACCACACTCCAAGAATGCGGACAGGACCGTCCGTCCAACCGAAGCGGCCCGGAAGATCGACCCCCTTCCAGGAACCTAACCGCAAGCCGGACGACTTGTCGCGGTTTATCTTGGCCCCTGTCACCTTCTCGTACCGATCAAGCGCCTTCTGCACCGCCTCAATGTCGCTGCGGGACGACACGAAAGCAGATACGTCATCGGCGTACGCGGAAACCCTGGCTCGAGACCCTCCAGGCACGGCAATTCCACGTAGGGGCCGGACTGCCGGTCTCGTCCTTCAGCCAACGAAGGAGAGGCTCCAACGCCAAAGCATAAAGGAGAGGCGACAGCGGACAACCCTGACGAACCGACCTAGACAGCACGAACGCGTCCGACAACCTTCCGTTCACCTGTACCACAGCACTGGGGGAGCGATACAGGAGGCTAATCCAGCGGCAGAAGTTGGCTTCAATCCAGCGGCCTGCAGGACAGTAGCAAGGTAGCGATGGTCAACCTATCAAATGCCTTGGACTGATCCAAATTGATCAGCGCGGCTTCTTCGTCGTCTTTACACCCTCTATGATCGTGCGGATCAGATGCAGGTTGCTCTGAATTATTCGGCCCCTCACAGAACAAGTCTGCTCAGGTCCCAACAGAGACTCGGCAACTGACTGCAAACGCTCCTGCAGGATCTTGGCCATAATCTTTAACTCTGTGTTTAGCAGAGTTATGGGCCTATAATCATCTAGCTTCCCCCACCACCTTTTGCCCTTTTTCAACAGAGTGATCACGCCCCTGGTAATCCGATTGGGGATGGACCCCGACCGAAACCAGTTGTTGAACACTGCTGTCAAAATCGGAACAAAGATGTGCGACAGCCTCAAGTACAATTCATAGGGCAAACCATCCAGACCGGGCGACTTGCCTCTGCCGACCTTCTTCAAACCACGTAGACTTCGCCCTCCGTAATCTCTCCCTCGCAGCTAGCCGCTTCAGTCGGCGAAAGCCGAGGAAAGTCAATAAATAGCTGCGAAACTCCTCCTCACGGAGACCAGGCTCCTTGGTAAACCGGCGTTCGAAATGGCGCCGAAACGCCTCGCACATGCCATCAGTGGCCCGAAGAGTATGCCCCTCCGGGGACTTGACTTCACGAATGAAACGATCGCCACCTCGACGGACCTCTTCCTGCGCAGATCTGCGCCCAAGTTCACAGCTTCGGAAGACATCTTACTTAACTTATGTCTAATTACCTGGCCCATGTACCTCTCGCTATTCAAACGATCCAGGGCCGCCCTAGCTAAGGCTATCTCTAGGGATCCCCCAGCCACCGCCCGGGTGTAACTAGCTTTAAGTGTCTTCACCTTATCAGCTCTATCTAGAGCGAGCCGTTTGCTGAAATCAGTGGTGAAAGACCCTAATCCTAGACTTAAGGCGTTCCCACCACTTATTCCCGATAACCGCCCCCACTAATTCCCGCTGCACTAATCTAGTTAGCTGCTCCCGGAAGTCCTGCCTGTCCAGTAAAGACAGATTGAACTTCCAGTAGCCAGCCATTCTAGGCCTATGATCTAACGCTACACGGGCACAAACGAGTTTGTGGTCCGTGTAGCCTACCCAGTGGAACGTAGGGCAATCTAACAGATCTATGTCGGCTCTTCTCACTAACATTCTGTCAAGGTAGCTAACTACCTTTTCAGAAGGCCAACTAAGAGCCCACGTCCATATTCCCCCAGGATGATCGACCCGGTATCTATCGACGAGACCATAATCATCGATCAGATCAACCAGGCTACGATCGTCCCTTCTCCCACTAGCACCCCGCCCCTGTCTAAGTCGGGTTCCAGAATGGCATTCCAGTCCCCCATTAAAACTAGGCGCGTTGAATCAACCAGGAACGGCCCCAACCGCCGAAAAACGAGACCCGCTCCTCCTGGTCATTGGGCGCATAAACCGCAACGACTCGAACGAACCACTTTTCACGGCAATATCGGCCACGATCAACCGGCCCTCGGCATCGGTATGCACAAGGTCCACCTTCGCATCAAGAGTCCGTCTGACTAGCAAAGAAACTGCTCTGGCAAACCGGTCCCCATATGCTGAATAGACAACAAAGTCATCCTCCAGCACACGCATCGGCACTGCAAACAAAGTGGGTCTCTTCGATCGCGGCGACATCCACATCCAGGGACAGAAGGTCCTGGAGCAGGCGGGCAGCCTTACCCCGATCCCTTAAGCCCCTCACATTCAGAGTCGCTAACTTGGTTTCCATTTTTAAGCCTGCAAAAAGAGAAGAATAAGCGCAAAAACCTATTCACATACAGGACGGAAATCTGAGGGTGAAAGGTCCTCGACGGATTGTCCCAGGCTCCCTGTCCCCAACTCTGACGTCATCCGTCCGTCCGAGACAATCCCGCCGACGTCCGTGGGATAGTTTAGTTTAAGGGCCCTATATAATGATGGATGGAGAAGTACTGGGGCCCTCCCTGAACAAAATGTTTGCATTTTTTTCAATTCCTTTGTCGCCATCTCCATCATCCTTATCTCGGGGAAGGCCTCTCTGGCCTCAAAGAGATGGGTCCATACTTTTAAGTGATTGCCAGTGTCCCGGAGCACGAGGAAAGTTTCTGGGGTCCTCCACTGATTTGCCGTCAACCGTTGACAGCTTAACTAGAGGACCAAGTAGCGCCCTCTTGCGGGAGGAGAGGTTTTTCTCCATCTCCCCCTTGTCTACCCTGCAAATATCTTCGACCTTGCCGAAGATCCTTTTCTTCTTCTTCCCCCTATCTGGGGGGCAGTGGGGTGGGAGTGGATGAATGGGTTGGAGTAGAGGGAAGGTTGGGGAGTTGAAGGGTCTGATGCAGTAGGGAGTCGGCGTGTGCGGAGGCGTGGGGTGGTAGGAGGGAGTGGAAATCTAGACAGGGAAGGAGGGAGACTCCTGTCTGTAGGTGTGTTCGCTTTTTAACAGGTGAAGAGGGGCAGATGTGCATCTGTCTCTTTCCCTACCCCTCTCTTTCACTAACATGTCCAATCAACTTGTGAACTTCCTCGCGATTTCTTTTCAAAGAAGTGGCCCTTTTGGGAGGTACTTCCTCCACCTCCATGGCAACGTTTTCTTTTGCCGGGCTTTTTGCCGGACTTTTTGCTGGATTTTTTTTGTTGTTTTTTGTTGCTGTTGTTTCTGTTGTTGTTGTTTCTGTTGTTGTTTTCTGCTGTTGCTGCTGCTGCTGTTGTTGCTGCTGCTTTTTGCTTCTTTTCTTCCTTTTGCTTCTTTTCGGCTGTTTTTTGGGGACGTTTCTTTCAGGACCGGAACAGTAGTATTTTCCGTCCCCTATCCACTTCTTTCCAGCCT
Source organism: Acanthosepion pharaonis (assembly GCA_903632075.3). Classification (NCBI taxonomy): domain Eukaryota; kingdom Metazoa; phylum Mollusca; class Cephalopoda; order Sepiida; family Sepiidae; genus Acanthosepion; species Acanthosepion pharaonis. The sequence goes on along the minus strand of CAHIKZ030001358.1, from coordinate 1,003,284 downwards.
TCTTCGGTGGGTTTTTCCAGTGTTGATTTCACAATCATAGCTGCTGTTGTTGCTGATGCTGGAGTGGGGCCCGTTGGTTTAACATTTTTGCCCGGGCACTCCTTGGACATGTGTCCCGACGCGCCACATGTCCAACAGCACGGCTTCCTCCCCTCGACCACAACCAGCATCCTCCTCTTTCGGCACACCAGTGTGTTTGGGATTTCTCGGAAGTTCTCTCTATTGACTGTTATCTGTACCTCCATGTCCCCGGTCTGAATTCCGCTTTTACTGATGAGGGCCTTGACTTCGTTTACTTCGCCGTATTGGACGAAAAAAGGCCCCCATTCTATCTTCACTAATGTCTGCTGGGACACCGTGAATTGTCACCTTCGTTCTGCGGGTTCCCTTATACTCAGTCTGCATCCGCAGATTCTTCGTTTGAGCAGACTTCCCGCCAATGCTTTCGCCTGCTCCTCTGTTGCTAGGAGGATGTCCCCACAAGGCGTTCGTTCTACGCGCCAGAATTTTGGGGTAGATTTTTTAACGACTTCAAGCCCTCCTCCATCACCTCTCTGCCAACCCCGATCAACTTACGGGTCTTTACATCAGATGTTAGCAGAGAGATTGTTCTGGTATCCACAGCATCTAATGCTTCCTGAATGGTAAGGAATTCATTACCTTTAAACGATTCCTTAAACTTTTTCCCTTGTTCACAGTAAAAGGCTGCATCTTTTTGTGGCGGCCTGTTTTGCCCCCAGGCCGTCTTAGCAGGTGAAACCGGTTGAGAAGGCGGTGTATTGCCATCCTCGATATTATTGTCGGCCATGATGGGTTTTAGCGGCCCACCAGGCCGAACACTTTAGCTTTAGTTCCTACTTTCTTTTTTGTTTCTTACATAGGTTTAGAAATAAACAGGAAAAAATAAAAACAGCTCAAAAAATAGAATAAAAATAAAAAGAAAAATGCACAAACAAAACAAGAAAAGATAAAACAAAACAAGAAAAGATAAAAAAAGGGCTGAAAAAAAGGGGAAAAAAAAATAAAAAAGAAAAGGAAAAGAGAATTAAAAGGAATAAAAACAAAGGCAAAAACAGAAAATCAAACAAAAGGTTACAAAAAGATTCACTAAAAAGTCTTAACTTAACGATGTGCTGTACTCCTGAAATAGACTCGTCTATATAACCAATTAAGCAGATTCCATATATACCCAAAATAAGGGGGGCTGTTACGGTTTTTTGGGTATATAACGTATATGACTAGTGGGATACATTATGTACTAGTGATCCAGTCCAAATGACTTGACTCATTTTATAGTCCACCAATAGAAGGTTAACCAATCAGAAAACGTAGAATATTCAATCCGTCGTGTATAAAGGCGGCCATTTTGTTTACTCTATCCGAATGTCCAGTTCCAGCTTGTCAGGCGAAGAGAAACAGAAGGACGAACTACGCTCTGCTACTTTTACCAAAATATCCACTGTTACTGTCTTCGAAATATTCACTACTAACCTCTGGATTCTATACTCAAAGACGACCGTCATCATGAACAACACTTATCACAGTTGGAGCAACGCAAATGTGATTCTACAGAACGAATTTCTAAAGACGTTGGAAACAAAAAAGACATTTATATTTCGCATCAGGAAGAGACAGTTAAATTGTCTGGGGAAAATAATGAGAAAGAAGGGCTTGGAAAAGTTGATACTCACAAGACATGTTGATGGGAAGATGGCCAGAGGAAACCAACGTACAGCCTTACCTGGCGAGCTTGAGGGAGTGGATGGCAGGACAAGGTTTGGAAGCAATGAAAAAAAAAAGACAAAAGATCTTAAAAGCTACAAAGGACAGAAAATGTGACCAACCATGATTTTTTTTTCTTAACCTTTACTCTGAACTAATGTGAATCATCAACATTCTAATTATGTCATGAATTTCTCTTCGAGTTATAAGTTCTATCCAATATAGATGTTGCTGGTCTTGAAAGTCCTCAAGTGATATGTTTTCTGTTATTTGGGATATTTCTTTGTTTATGATTCTGTAGCGCCAGTCCTCGATGTAACGGATGTCATCGCTATCTAATGTCCTCCTAATTACTCTTTTCTCTTCCCTTTCATTATTAATGTTTCTGTTTCTAATTCTTCCCCACTTTGCAACCCCCTGTGTCTTAATGGCTTTACTGCTTTACATGGGGTGATACCGATTTAAAAAAGAAAAGGTTAGTCCTCCCTAAGACCTACGGGGTTAAGGAGAGTAGAAGAAAAAAAGGAACGCTGCTTGGGCAGACTAGAGTAATGAACCAATGAGCAAATGCAGAAAGTGAACGACTAACATCCACCCAGAACTAAGCTTGTAATAATACGTGCCTTCTTATTCTTCTCTCGTGTATAGATCTTTTAAAGTGATGTTACTTAGCTCAAAAATAAATATGTGATATTTTATTCACCTTTTACGTTGTTTCAGCGTTGGGTAGAAATCGCGTCAGTTCCATGAACCATTTTCTCAGCTGTATCTGTCCGTTTACATAATGCATTCCAAAGACATCATAAATTTCGACCCGGTTGATTCATTATGTGGTAACGAAACGCAATCGAAATGTTTCTGTTAAACGCGCTTGCTATAAAAAAAGGCTAGAGTAAGTCCTGAGAAACGCTTGTAAGTTTAGCAAAATCTAGCAAAAATTAAAATTTGGGAAAACTAGTGAGAATCGCACTCTCAAAAAGAAGTAACAGTTTAAAAAGTTTAGCTTGTTTCGTGTTCTAACTTTATAAGAGTAAAAAGTGACCAAAAAAGGGCGCGTTACTGCCATATATACTCAGCTACCCAATACTCACCACTTTCCAGCCTTAACGGAGTTGAAAATCGTTGGCGCGGTCTTGGGGGGGATTAATTATTTTCCACAAGACAACCTATTTGCAATAGAATAAACCTGGCAAATATCTCGCTCTTCTGTATATGTTAGAGTAGATATATATCCAGACGAGCTACATCCCTCTGTTTCACCAGTTCAGACCTTTACAGCTAAGATCCGCCATGAGCTAAGACTTATCCTCATTCCCTTCGCATTTCACTACCAAGGACTAAGTACCATGGGGGACAATCTCCTCAGAAGTGTTATTTCGTGGAAGAGATTGACAAAAGTCTGTCCCCATGAGCACTACAAGCTTAAGCTTTTCAAGTCGAGTGTCAACCCTTATCTATCCACCATAATTTGGTTTACTGCTACGTCATGTTCAAACGTACGATCACTGAAGTTAAGCTACGTCCAGCCTGGTCAGTAGCTTAATGGATGACCACTTGGGAATACCAGGTGAGGTACGATTGGATGTGCAGGTGGTGGAATGGATAACGGCTCGAAATTGTTAATCGGAGTTCCAATTCCCTTTGTGTTCGTCATATTCCCTTTGTGTTCGTCATATTCACTTACCCGCAAATACAATTGAGAAAGGTAGAAATCTACCTATTCTCCACGGTCATGGAATTATTTATAAGATTGGTATCACTAAAACATTTATCTTAAAGAATTCGCACAATCTAAATATATTTTTGAGCCTTCAATAACACAGAGAGGGAACAGAACACGTATCATTCGATCAAACCTAGATAAACTTCTTGCTTACTTTGCGCACAATAACCTTCAATTCACCACTAGCTTCAGTGGTTTTTGGGTCTTGTATTAAGTGAACAGTAGTATGAAAAGTTGTTACTCCTAAGAGAGGTAGCTATAATTCTTTAACAGGATTACAATACGTCTATGACTAAATGGTAGCGTTCCTCTTAAACTGAGATATTCTGTATCGATTAAACCTTAGTTATTTTTTTTTGCTTTAGTTTCAATTCTGCTCGTCTCTATAATGAAATATAGTTTTTATTACTGTCTTTTTTCACTGTCGTTTATTTATTTTCTAGTTTTTTTTTCCCTCCATGTATTTTGTGGTTCTTTTCTTTTTTACTTCTTCTTTAATATTATTACTATAAATCGTTTGAAATAACCATAGCAGACTTCTCTCTGCTCTCTTTGTCATGGCCGCCTTTCCGACCCGTGAAATATATTGATCTCAGTTTTTATTAAAACGAAATAGAAGAAGAAAAACACGTCTTTCATCTTTTTCAAAGCAAATAATCTAAACAGCCAGATTTCCATTGTCTTGTCCGCGACTGATGTTATTTTTTCTCATCTCGCATCTGATTTAGAAATATTTGAATTTTTTTTTCCTGTTTATCGTAGATTTTCATTGACGGCTATTTGAATCCAGAAGAATATCTGTAGGGGAGCGTGTAAGCACGAGAGATGTAAGTGCGAAGACTGACTGTAGCGTAAGTAATTACTTACAAATACAGATCGATGGAGAGCAGAAAACGATTTAGTTAAGAATGCATTGTTGTTTTGTACGCCTTTTTTTTCCCAACAGATATCCGTGAGTTTAGATACACACGCAACTTTTTTTCATGGAGTGTATCTGAACAAGGACATACGTAATCCAAATGGCCACTGAAACGCCATGGCACAAGACGTTCAGCAAGGCATGCGGGCAGCTTCTAAACATAGACCAAAAAAAAACTTCTGTGTATGACGTTTGATCATGCTAGAAATAGATATTCTTTTCATATTGGAGGAATTTTAGCAGTCTCTCTCTCTCTCTCTCTCTCTATCTCTCTCTCTATCTATCTATCTATCTCACCTCGCAATTCCTGGGTATAACGATAAACTACATCCTGCAACAAATCCTCTGATAGAGAGATTTGAGGTTTTGGGGAGCGTGGATCCACCTTTTTATTGCTGTTTACAAGTCTACACTAACCCGGGTTGGTAGTACCTGTTAGGGTCCCATCTATAGAATATGTGAGTATTAAAATACCTATTTATAGTAAAATTCCAAACAATAAATATATTTATAGTAAAAGGCTTTATTTAGGAACAAACGTTAAATTTCGGCATTAAATAAAAGTCTATGCTCACATCTCAGTCCCTAATTCCTTGTTAATTCAGTTGGGGTCTGTACAAATTTGTGATTAAATTCCAAGGAATGCTTTTTAAAGGCAGAATTTATCACTTTATTACTGAGAGAAACATTACATAAGGCTTATCCTCACTTGCACCTACATTATAGTCTCCCTTTGAGAAACATTTAAATTGGTTTTATATTATTATCATTTTATTTCCTTTAATGTCTGTTGTGTACTCATTTCTTTCCGGGTGCCGACCAGAGACCGAAGGTCAGAAATGGCATCATGACATTTTTCACTGAGCAGTTTTGAAAAATAAATCACACACATTTTACATAGATAAAGATATTTGTAACGTGTAGGCTCTACTTGTGAGTACAATTTTTTGTATTGCCTTAAGGCATAGGATACCAGGGATTCCTTCAATGAGTTTATTGGAATCTTTTCCAATCAATCCGAGGGTTCCAACTACAACTGGAATTGTTAATGTCATCATGCACCACATTTCTGAGATTTCCATTTCAAGCTCCTTGCATTTTGATAGCTTTTTGAAGATATTCAAAGATACATTGCAGTCTACAGAGACTGTCATGTCAATAAAGAAGCGCATTTTGTCTTTGTGGTCTCTAATCACGATGTCAGGGCGATTAGCTTTTATTGTGTGTATTTGTAAAGTCCCATTATTATTATTATTATTATTGTTATTTTCTTTGATTTCTGGCGTTTACACATTTCTTTCCGGGTCCCGCCCAGGGACCTAAGTTTAGAAATGGCGTGATGACACTTTCCACTGACAAAAAAAAAAAAAAAAAAAAAAAGAATTAAATTACATAGATAAAGCTCTTCGTAAGGTGTGGGCTGTACTTGTCAGAACAATTTTTTGTATCTCCTTGAGGCATGGACTTCCAGGAATCCCTTCAATTAGTCTACTGCAATCTTTTTTAACCAGTCCTAGGGCTCCAACTTCACAACAGGGATTGTTGATGTTCCCCATATGCCACATTTTCGAGATTTCTATTTCAAGGTCCTTGTACTTTGACAACTTTTTGAATATCTTCAAAGATACATTGCAGTCAGCAGGGACTGCCATATCAATAAGGAGGCATCGTTTTTATTTGTGGTCTTTAATAACAATATCTGGCCGGTTGGCCTTGATTGTTCTTTCAGTGTGTATTGTGTAGTCCCATAGAATTGTAACAGGTCCTATCTCCGTAACCAAGTCTGGGTGGTGTTCATACCAGTTTTTTCAGTTTCCTTCCTGTAGAAGTTGCAGATTTTCCAGTGCAGATATTGGCCCACTCTGACATGTCGGGTTTTATATTCAGTGGGTGCCAACACCGTACAACCTGATACAAGATGATCAATCGTTTCTGGATATTTATCACAGAATCTGCATTTTGGGCTGACACAATATTTTAGTATTTGTGCTTGATAATACCTAGTTAGCAAGCATTGGTCCTGCGCAGCAAGGATAAAACCTTCAGAACTGTCTTACAAAACTACAACAATTGGCCTCCAAAGATATTTGGAAACTACAGAAGACTGGATGATGGTATGCGTCAAGGAACATGAAAGTAGTAAGCGTCTTTACTCCGTAATGAAAGAAGCCAACAAATTCAAAATGGAGTTTCAAATGGGCGTAGAGATGCAACTACAGCACAATACACCGGTTGAAACTGCAAAATACCTAAAAAAGACAGCAAAGACGAATGCAACCGACCAGATACAGAAGCGATGGCAAGATAAACCGCTTCATGGCCAATACTCTGCCCGTACCAAACAAGCTGACGTAGACAAAACCCGTACCCATCAGTGGCTACGTAGTGCAGGGTTGAAAGCGGAAACTGAAGGTTTTATTATTATTATTATTATTATCATTATTATTATTATTTAATACTTTTAAGCTTTTAAAATATAGACTTCCGATTATTTTTCAACACATTTTCACCCCCACGCATTTGTGGGTATATAAATTACATTTCAAAAGTTCACCCCTGGTAATTTCTTTAAATTGGCCCTCAAAGTAACTGTTTTCTAAAATGGGTCCCAAGTGGGAACCCAACGAAACACCATCAATTTACCGATACATGACGCCGTCGAAACTAAATTCAACTGACATCGTGGGAAATTTCATCAGTTCAACGAAAACAGGAGGACAGGAGGAGACAACTGACTACGATACAGGACATCAGCACATATATCAATATTTTCAGCAAGTGTAACGCAGGTAAATAGACTGGAAGTATCGTAAGAACACATAAATTTATCCATAGACGAATAATGAATCATAAAATCAGAGAATTAGAACGAATCTTTAATGCAGGCAGAGTAATACTGTTCCAAAATTGGCTGTAATATGGTGGAAAGCCATTTAGCCACGCTATGTTGGGAATACCGTATCATGGACAGAATAGGTCTCAGTAGAACCCCAACTTTATGAGTTCTGGGTACACCATAGAGACAAGGAAGAATGAAATTAAAAAATATGACTTAATCATATTTGAATACTATTTTAAGAAAATCTCGATGTAGTTTTAAAAAAGGAAATAAATAAATAAGTATGCCAAATATATTGTAACATAAAACTTAAATAGAATAAAATAAGCCAGGCAGTATAATCTAGACAAACAGAAATATTAAAAAAACAACCCAGCCTTAACGGACTTTAAATTTTGCTACACATAGATACAATCACTTCCTTCATTCGGAAAGTAGCTAACAATCCCTTAACAAAAAAAAAAGAAAAAAAAAAAAAAAAAAAATGAAAGAAAATGGAATTCTCTTAACAACGCAAAGTTAACTTATAAACAGAGTAAATCAATTTTTCGTAAGTTATTCTTCAAATCGCTTGAGAATGAAACCGGACTATGAATTTTAAATTTAACTTGTAAAGTTAATTTTGGGGATTTAAGTTTAACTTCCAACTTTTGAAACTGTTGGTTGAAAGGGAGCCCTTCCAGGTATATATAATTACGTCGTCCTTATATATATATATATATATATATATATATATATATATATAAGGACGGTTGACGCGATTAGACAAAACTACAGACACAATTTGAAAAATAACGAATGAGGAGAAATTAAAAACGATGTAAATAAATTACTATTACAAAGATATTAAAACGTTCCAATATATATATATTTACTGCTTATAAACTCCAATTCGACCTTGTCTACCGATTGGTTCTTTGTAGCTCAAGCGGTAAAGGCACGTCAGCGTATATGACGGTTCCGTATAGGATGCAGGTTCGAATCCTGTCAAAGAACGAAAATTTTCTATGAAAATTTCTCGGACATTCAGGCCGGTAAATGTTATTTAATACTGTTTATCATAAACAGAGCATTTGCTTAAATACTTGTATCTATAAAATAACAACGTTAAACATAAATATATGTCTTTAATAAATAAATTGTCAGACCTTGTCCATTTCTTAATATATATATATCTGTGTGTGTATATATATTTGTGTGTGTATATCTGTATATATATATATATATATAAATAAATATGTATATGTGTGTGTGTGCTTGTCTGTGTGAGTGTTTTGTGTGTTGTTCCGTGTGTGTGTATGTGTGTCTTCAATGGTAACAATTTTTTTTTATTTTTTGAGTGCCATGCAATTTCATCTAAAACTTTTAAGGATCATCTGGTACAAACCTTTCCAGATTATTCCATGTTTACTAATGTTTTTATCGGTTATGACTCAGCATGAATTCTGATGCGCGTTCGCTGTTCAAATTTCTCAGCACATTCGCGCCAACAACCCCTTCAGCCGACTTAGCAAGTTGTTGGGCAGCCGACATGCTTTAGACAATGAATATAGACCGCACCCTTAGAACCCTTCTGACCCCGACCATCCTCAGTTACATCGCGGGAGCTCCATTTATCATATTTCAGTAGGGTACGCTTTGTGAACGACCAGTGTCCGATCCCTTACCCTATCTCAATATGAGATAAATTCAGATTTATGATTTACAGCGGGGTTGGTCGGTTAAGATGGCGGCAGGAGACAGGACTGGCCGGATATCTGGCAATGGGCCAGATAAGAGAAGAATATCGAATAGAGAAATCCTGGTGACGGGGATTGTGCGAAGCGTTGGGATTTAGAGTTTGAAGAAGAAGCAAGTAGGAAAGGGTGTGGTCAGTTTTGAACGGCTGAAATCCTATTGGTAGATGTTGCCCCAGAGCATTTAGTGTAGTGTTTATAACAACTATAAGCAGGAGGTCACTAGATTGCTGGACACTAGTTCGCTTTAGTCTTAAGATAATCGAATGTAATGTCCAATTCTGCTGTCTATCTGGTTTGGTGGCCAGAGTAGTAGCGATCCTCTCTGGCGTTAAGGGAAATATTTAGAAAGTAAACAATTAATTCAAATAAGCAGTTTGCCCCCGTCCCCAATGAGAAAACTGAAAATGTGTCAATGATCGTGTTCTTGTAAAAGATTTATTTACCCCAGTATCCACATTAAGTCGAGATATGACACAAAGTCGGGTTTAAGAACCCGAGCGCGTACATTTGAGACATAAAAATTAACCAGTGCCCGCAACTGTCGGTTACGCTGGTATCGTTATGACTACCGATACCCCTCACTAGTGTAATGAGGGTTCAGCCTAGGGCAACCGGTTTCCCCAGTTGCCATTCTATTCACGAACAGTGGCCCACCTGTGTCGCGCTCTGCACGACGGCAGAGACGCAACTGAGAGATGATAATCCTCCTCCGTCGTCATGTGAGGCGGAAAATACTGATTTAAGCTTAGCTTAGATGTGGCACAAGGCCGAAAGTGTGGAGCACTCAGTGAGGAACTAAATCACTACTCAGTCATAACAGATCTAGCAAGACAAACTTGCTAACGATTACACCGATTTGAAGGGGCGATATTCTTGTAAAAGACACATTACTTCCATGCTAGTAATGTCTATATTTAATTATGTTGTGTCTAACTATGTATCGATCTGTCAGACTTAACACAAGAGTGAGAATACAGAACATCGTTAGTTGCCTATTTTATGCCGACATATTTTTAACATGGAAGAAGATTTAATTATTTATCAGCCAGAAATGTCTGTAAGTACATACCTTCACTCTGTGTGTAGATGTGCTGGTGGTGCAATGCATGACAGACGAGGCAGATTTTTCCCCCAGTAGGTTGCCATTTCTTCTTGTGGTAGACCAGTTGCCATCCAAGGCTACAGAATCCGGTCTGTCATGCTATTTACTCATAGCTGGGGTAAGAAGAGGGTTCATACCTCTCCCAAGAGTATTAGCGCGTAAGTGAATATCAGTCAATTATATGCCATGCCTGATTCACGCGTAGGCGATCATGTATCATTCGATACATGACTGACGAAGCAGATTTTTTCCCGCAGTAGGTTGCCATTTCTTCTTGTGGTAGAGCAGTAGCTATCCAAGGCTATAGAACCCTGTTTGTCCTGCTATTTACCCATAGCTGGGATGAGAAGAAGAGGGTTCATACTTCTCTTAAGAGTATTAGCGCGTAAGTGAATATCAGTCAGTTATGTGCCATACGATATACTCTTAGGCGATCATGTATCTTTCGATACATAACTGACGAGGCAGATTTTTTATAGCAGTATGTTGCCATTTCTTCCTGTGGTAGACCAGTTGCCATCCAAGGCTATAGAACCCTGTTTGTCCTGGTATTTACCAATATCTGGTGGGAGAATGAGAGGATTCATAATTCCCAAGGTTATTAGCACGTAAGCGAATATAACGGACTCGACTGGAATTCGAACTCGGCTCTCCGATTCCTCAATCCAAGATATAACCCCCCCTCAAAAAAAAATTAGGTTGCTCGGAATATAATATCAGATTTTAGTATAAACGTTTCGTTTTCTAATATATTGCTCAAATTGTTGCATATAAATATATTACTCTTTCTAATGGTTTAAATGTCTTCTTTATTAATTTTTACCAGTGTCTTTTAGAATTTAACTTAAAAACATTGCATACTTCTCATCTTGAACATAAAAAAATATAGATGTGTTTACGTTTTTGTATGAATACAAGCTTGGTCATCCGAAACTGCTGCCAATAGTAACAGAACACTTGGTGGAGGATCCACTTGTGGTCGGAGAGTACGGCGCTGGCTTCAGAAGTTCCGCAATGGGAATATGAGTCTTGGATATCAAGGTGGTTGAGGACGTCCTTCTGCCAGTAACAATCAACATCTGGAAACACGAGTCCAACAAATCCCACGTCCAAGTGTCAGAGAAATTTCCCAGAAAAGTTTCAGCATTTCAATAATATCGAACCATCTCAAGAAAATTGGCAATGAAGAACAGAGTAAATGGGTTCCACATGAACTCAGTGAAAGTCAAAAAGTTCAAAGAAGTATGCTGGATGCTGCATCAATGAACTTCAAATGATTCATTTCATGATCGAATAGTGACTTGTGATGAGAAATGAACTCTTTATGATGATCCTAAAAGATCGACCCAGAGACTTCATTTTGACGAAACACCAAAAAGGCGTTCCAAAGTCAAAATTACACCAACAGAAGATAATGGCGACTATCTGGTGGTCTGCCATCGGCATTATTCATTACAGCATTCTGGAATTTAACTAGAGCATAACAGACAACATTTACAGCCAGAAAATGGGCGAAATGCAAATTCAATTAAACAAGTGGCCGGCACTGGTTAATCTAAAAGACTCATTTATGATTCATGGAAATACTCGGTTATTTGTTACCAGGATGACATTACAGAAGTTCATCGGCTTGGGACTTAAGACTTTGGCACACTCACCACATTCCTCTAGTCTTTTGCCTGCTTACTAACAGTTTCTCAAGCATTTTGACAATTTTATAAACCAAAAGACATTTCGTTGTAAAGAAGATGCTGAAAAAACACACTCCGGAGTCTTTATAAGAAACTCCACCATTAGGAACTGATATGAAACTACAAACAACAAGCCCTGGCCATAAATAAACTCCAAATCCAGACCGCTTCCCCTGAGATAAGATAACTTACGCCCCAACCAATCGCTAACACAACCCCATGCTCATTAACAAATGCTGAAATGATATCATGTTGTCCAAACCTTTATAGTTTTATCGTAAAGGTATAAATAAACTTGTAACTCGATAGGTGAATCATATAAATGACCTGGGTGCCTCGTTTGGACGATTTAAACAAGGTTTTAAAAAATTCAATCGGGAAGAAAAGCAAATTCTAAAACCGGACATTATTCCGAAAAACTTAATACAAACAAGAAGAGGATTCCAAAATTTTAGCTTATTAAATCTGATCCACATATAGCTCGATGGTTTTATTTTAACAGAGCATATGCATTTTTACAGAAAAAAAAAAAAAAACACAAATTACCTCAACATAGTCTATTTCAAGCCGTTCTGTATACGGCTATCATCAGCCCCTAAGTGCCTGTCTTTGATCATTGTTCTAAATTTATTTTCAATGTCAGTTCTCCTCTGGTAGACGCCTTGTTAATGAGCATGGGGTTGTGTTAGCGATTGGTTGGGGCGTAAGTTATCTTATCCCAGGGGAAGCGGTCTGGATTTGGAGTTTATTTATGGCCAGGGCTTGTTGTTTGTAGTTTCATATCAGTTCCTAATTGTGGAGTTTCTTATAAAGACTCCGGAGTGTGTTTTTCTGGGATTCACAGTAAATAGTTTTTTTTGTACTACATGTGTCCAATATTATCAATAAGCGATAGGGAATTTAAACTTAAGCTCGTTAAGATTGATGTAAATTAGTTGAGTTATAGATTTATAGATTGTGGGTAATACCAGCGCACCCAATGGAATAAATCATGCCGTCCAACACATTTATATGCGTACATATCTTCATACATACATATATGTGTACATTTACATGTTCATACATATATGCCAATGTACGTACACATACACCGCCACACATATGCACATGTATTCTTATGTACTTTGGAATTTATTTGTATGTCTACATTCCGTTGATTTAATAATTTGCATTGATTTTTATATTTTATTATCCTGGTTTTTTCTACTAAACATAGCTTGCACCTATCCCTAAAAGTGTTGGGTTGTTCGCGAAACGTAGAATTTTCCAATTTATTTGAAGATTCAGATCCCTTTTCTTTCAATTCCCAAAACTTTTTCGAAAGGGCTATTTGGTGTTTTAATTTTGATTGGTGAATGAATGTCTATGTGTATTGATTCTCTTTTTAAATTCTGCAGAAATGCCGATGTAAATATTATGGTTTGTCGTATTTTCTTTAGGGGTCATGGTTGCCTGGTATACTACCCTAGTAGATCTGCACTTGCCCTCTACTGGGCAGTTTTCCTTAATTAAAAAATTACAGAGGATTTCTATGTTAGATTTAGTTTTTTTTTCCCATGGAATTTACTTAAAATGTAATTGTTATGGGAATTAATAATTTGGTACATATTATCAGTGCAGGAGTAGCTAATTTTGACTGATTTCCTGTTGGATATCTTATTTAGAGTTTTTTTTTTATTGAAATGATGAGTAATTAAGTTTAGGAAGCATTGTCCGATGTTAATACTTGACAGTTTGCAGAAGGGAGTTGGGTTTGAACCAAGTGATTTTTCTTTTCCTATTTTTACAGCTATATTCCACTTTTCGTGTATCAGTATTACTAATGGTGATTGCGTCAGACAATTTGCTTTTGAAACGACGTTTTTAGAGGGTCATTTCGTATAGTTCTTTCTTCTTATTTAAGTTTTCTTTTTCATCGAACGATAGTTTACTAATCCTGGTGCATACGATAGTGGGTATTTGTCCTAGTATTACACGAGGGTGGTTCGACCCGATATTAATATAGTTGTGGTGTTTAGTTCTCTTTATGTTAAGGTTTAAAGGTTTTATCATTAAGGTTAATGATGATATCTAGGTAGTCAACTATTTTAAGATAAGAAGAAATTTCGATCTCAAATTTGAAGGCCCTGATAATATTCTTTTGTAATTTCGTTGTTAGTGGACCATTACATTTAGGGATGAGGATGAGTCCCTCGTCCCGATACAGCCCTGTTAGTTTCGGTTTTATGAATCTACTAAGCACATCTAAAATGTAAAAACATACTAGGTCTGCAACTTGAGCTGAGTCATACGCTCCCGTGGGAACATCGAATTCATCATTGTGGAGCTTAGTCCAGGTGGAATTATTCAGGGTTAGTAGTGACTTTCTCGCCGATAAGATGACATTAGTTTCATCATCCGTTATTTCTACATAGATCTTTTTTATATATATATATATATATATATATATATATATATATATATATATATATTGTATGTTTATGCTTTTGATTTGTTACCATCTTGACACTGAGGAACGCTGTAGTTAATTTGATTTTTTTTTTAATTAACATTTAATAAAATTAAAAAGGAATATTTGCAAACGAAATAAATAACTTTTGTATATAGGAAAATGTTAAATTAATTGCAAAATTTAATGAGTTTATTTAAGAAAATTCGAGGGTTATTGTGTAAAGAAGGTGGCGTATTTATTTTTAATTATATTTACTTTTAAAACTTTAAAACATTCAAATTAACCAAAGCTCTATTTCCAAAGCAGCTCTCATTCTCATCACCAATAAGTAAGCAACAAGGTTATCATGGTAACCATTTATTTTTAGTGGATTTATTTTGAATTGTATTAATTGTAAATCAAAACTTTACTTGCAAAACAGCCAAACCTGGAAAAAAGAAACTCTATTAGTTTAGTGTTTTTTAGGTATTAAATATTTTTTGGGAAAATTATACTGTTACACGATTTGTACAATTTTGAAGCTACATATATATATATATATATATATATATATATATATATATATATATATATATATATATTAATTTAAATAAAACAGACCACTTTTTAGGCTCCATGTTAACATGGAACCTTAAAGTGGTCTGTTTTTATTTAAATCATTTGCTCTGGATTTACATTGAGCTCTCTGGATTTTATCCTCCTTGGGTTTACCCATACGGATTACCTAGTTTTTCATAAACTATATATATATATATATATATATATATATATATATATATATATATATATATATATATATACACCAACTGTATACATTACACACATTACCCATATATATATATATATATATATATATATATATATATAAATATATTAAGAAATGGACAAGGTCCGACAATTTATTTATTAAAGACATATATTTATGTTTAACGTTGTTATTTTATAGATACAAGTATTTAATTTGCTCTGTTTATGATAAACAGTATTAAATAACATTTACCGATGAATGTCGAAAATTTTCATAGAAAATATTCTTTCTTTTATAGGATTCAGGTTCGAAAATGTCAAAGAACGACTATTTTCTGTGAAAATTTCTCGGACATCTCAGTTTTATTTAATACTGTTTATCAAAACAGAGCATTTGCTTAAATACTTGTATCTATAAAATAACAACGTTAAACATAAAAATGTCTTTAATAAATATAAGTACTTAGTTGAAATTTTCTTTCTTTACTCTTCGGCGACTTTTCGTCGATAGCAATCATTAGTCGGTGTAGTAAGTATACATTTACCAGAATTAAAAAAGTACAATTCTTTACAAATATCTGTAATATACGTCAAACAATTTTGTTAGTTTAATACATTTGCACATTTCCTTGCACAACTATACATACACTACATCTCAAAAGTTTAAAGCCACTCCCAGAATGGGACAAACTTGACAAAAGAGTGGAAAAAAAAAAAAAAAATGAAAAAGATCTCTTAGAGTTATTGAAAAAAGAATGGAATCAATTATCAAACTTATACTTTGAGATACTTTTGCAACGAAGCCCAAATATTGTGCTACAGTAATCACGGCTCAAGGAGGATATTTTGA
>CAHIKZ030001358.1:925000-982500 GCA_903632075.3 Acanthosepion pharaonis | reverse complement strand
GCCATCTGACGATGCCAGTAGCGAATACACACGTTCCATCAACGGCTGAGAGGCTTCGTCAGGCGACATGGTTGTTTCCGGACAGAGTTCTCTTTTTGTGTACGTCTTTGCAGGGGGTCGCAGTGCTAACAAAAGTGAATAAGACCAAGACTCGGGGGCTGCTCCGTGTGAAGAAAGAGATAGGCACATGACATGCGAGCAAAGACATGGTGACTGAGACGCTGGAGGTGGGGAGAATGTCACGTCGGAATACACAGTGAATACCTAAATTCAGTTTCGCCGCCAATTCGCTTTTATATGTTGACTTACGCAGTACTGAACGGTTAAGTCGTAACTGCAATCAGCGCAGATCGTCGAATCGAGTTCAGATTCCGGACCTTCCTACTTGTAATTGCAATATTAACTTTATTTTCTTATTCTATGTAAAGTGTCCTTTCTGTACATGGGCGATGATGGATCTTAAGAACTTCCTGGTTGAGGTAAGGTTTGAACCTTTTCCATCACGCTTTATCTTCTATTCATCGACCAAAACTTAGAAAGTTTATTCACAGTTTCTCTTTATGCTTTAAGTCCTGAGAATGTTATATTTTATAGCACTGCTTTTCTCATAATTTGACCCAGGCATTTCAACTATCGCCTTCTGAATTTATGTAAAGTGTCCTTTTAGTTTCCGTATTTTAAAGACATCTTCGTTGCTCACGTGTTCTGACGCTTCGAACCTGTTCTGCATCTATAAATAAATGTCTTCAATTCACTGTTTTATAGGAGGACAGCTATACCATATCATTTCATCAGACTTTCATTTTTTTGTCTTTGTTTCTAACGTTAATTTTGCCGTCCTACTACTTTGCATACATTCTTGAAGGCATATTTCCGATGTACTTTCAGAAAATTTCTGGAGCGTTAGAAGAAACAGACCATTTTCCAGCATTTTGATGATAATATTCGTTTGACATGAGCTCTAAGGAAAAATTGAATCTCCGTAGATGTTTAAAAAAGGAGGGTCATTGACAGAGTAACCGTTCATCTTGGCCAAAGAAAATTCAGTTTGCTGAAACAAAACTAGCTTACATAATGATGTAAGCTAGTTACAACCGCCCATATCGTCTAGAGAAAATTCACAGTCTGCTCGGTGACCCTATACTTTCTCTAGTCAAGGTGGTCGATTGCTCTCTCAATGAACAAATCTAATTACATCTCATCGTCATAGTGCAGACCATGGTGTTTTTTTCCAGTCAAGGTGAACGGTTGCACTCATAACGATCCAAACTTGTTACATCTCATTGTCACCGAGCAAACCGTGAATTTTCTCCAGTCATGGTGGGTCTTTGCACCTTCAATGATCTAAGGCAATTACGTTTCATCTTCACGGAAGAGATTTTGAATTTTCTCCAGTGAAGGTAGACGGTTGCATTCCCAATGATCCAAGCTATTTACGTCTCGTCACCACGGAGATCGTGAAATGTCTCCAGCCAAAATGGACGGTTACACTTTGAGCCAGACAAGCTAGTTACCGTTCATCGTTACTGCTCAGACCATGAATTTTCTCAATTCAAGGTGGGCGGTTTCCCTCTCAGTGATCCAAGAATTTACGTTTTATCGTCATCGAGTTGTCCGTCTCGTGGCGATGATGTTTAACTTCTTTGGATCATTCTGGAAATAACTGAGAAGAAGAAACAGAAAAATCTACAAAATGATTCTTTCTCAGAGAATACAATATGGAATTCAATTGAAATATTCACTTACAGTGAAGAAATAACTTTTGAGGAGTATAATAAAAAATATACGGACGTGTATAACGAGGACTGCCACTCGTGGTCTGAAGAAAAGAAGGTTAGGCTTCTTTTAAGCAAATTAGGAACTGCTGAGCATAACAAATTGGTAAACTACATTTTACCGAAAAAAACTAGCGAGTTGACATTTACCGAGGCGATAAATATATTAAGTGAATTATTTAGTAAAAAGACATCTCTGTTTCACAAGAGGTGGACATGTTTGAATCTGATGAAAGATGAACAAGACTATATAACGTACGCAGCCAATGTGAATAAGTATTGTGAAGAATTCAAGCAAGCAGAGTTAAGCGCAGACAATTTTAAGTGCTTGGTGTTTGTTCAGGGGCTGGTATCGGAAAGAGACGCAGAGTTGAGAAAATTAGTACTGGCAAAATTGGAAAGTGATCCAAGTATTATGGTACAGAAATTGGCAGAAGACTGCACAAGATATGTTTGCGTAAAGAAAGATTAAAAAAAAGATAGAACAGTCTGGCGTTTCGCATGTAAGGAAAATACGCTACAAAAAAGAAAGTCAGTCTATCAAAAAGAATTCTAAAATTGCGGATTATCAAGCAAAAAGTGAAATACCAGAGAAAAATAAACAAAAACTCCCGAAGCCATGTTTTGCTTGCGGTGAACTACAATCTGTACAGATATTGCGATTTTAAGAATAAAAAATGTTTCAACTGTAAAAGAGTGGGTCATAAAAGCTCGCACTGCAGGTCAAAAAATAAAGACAATAGAATAAGAAAATTAAAGTCCAATGAGGTAAAAGATGGAATAACCAGAAAAATTGTTACCGTCGAAATAAGTAATAAAAATATAAAAATGCAACTTGACACTGGCTCCGATCTATCTATCATAAATTTGCATACGTTGAAGAAGTTGGGGAAACCAACTTTAATGAAGACAAAGAAAATCGCCAGGTCAGTGACGGGGGAAAAAATACAATTTATTGGAGAATTTGTTAAAAACGTCACGTTAAATAAAACAAACGGGAAAAGCTAAACTATTTGTTATAGAAAATACCACGAACTTACTTGGTAAAAATTGCATAACAGAATTCCAATTATGGGATCTACCGATAAATTCCTTCTGTTACAAGGTAGAAAGTTTAAACACCGAAGCCCAAAAATTAGTAAAGAAACTTAAGGAAACATTTCCTACTGTTTTTTCTCTAGGGTTGGGAACGTTTACCAAGATGGAGGAAAAATTCCAGCTAAAA
Source organism: Acanthosepion pharaonis (assembly GCA_903632075.3). Taxonomy (NCBI): domain Eukaryota; kingdom Metazoa; phylum Mollusca; class Cephalopoda; order Sepiida; family Sepiidae; genus Acanthosepion; species Acanthosepion pharaonis. The sequence continues at coordinate 979,500 of CAHIKZ030001358.1, read as the reverse complement.
GAAAACGCTCAGGCGGTATTCAAAAAGAAAAGGAATGTGCCGTTTGCCTCAATTGAACAGATAGATAAAGAATTGGACAGATTAGAGAAAACCGGTGTACTTAAAGAAGTTGAGTATAGTGAATGAGCAACACCGACGGTATACGTGAAAAAAAAGCCCCAGAAAGTAAAGATGAAGCCGACACCGAGAAAAACTGGGGAGTGAGTTACCCGCAGCCAAGGACATGCAGTATTATTAAATGATTTAAGTCAACTGAAGTCACCACAGAAAACGTTAAGAAGCACAAGATCAACAAAAGGGAAGCCAGAGGCTGAACAAATAGAAGCACAAGAAGAACTTACAGAAACTATGACCCCATCCTTAAGAAGCTCAAAGCAGAAGGTTGTTTCTGGTAACACTATGGAGGTACCAAAAAATATAAAAGTGGATTGGCAATATGATGTACTTGGTGAAAGGCAAAAAATTCACGTGAAGACGGCACATTAACCAGATCAGACGACGCTCTTCAGACGTGGTTGACAGCGGTCCCGCGGAAGAAACGCCGATGGAGGGGATTTTCGATATGTTTGATCTAACAACACCTGCAATGATTTTACCTGAGGTACGCCGATCCAGGAGAAAAAGAAAGGCAACTAATCATTTAAAAGTGGATCCAAAACGTAGGCGATACACTACGATGTTGCTAAAAAAATGAAGTTTTTTTTGTTTTTTCTTCATATTTCCTGTAAAAAATAAAAAAATAAAGAAAACTGTTTTACTCCTACGGAGTAAAGTTTTAGGAGGGTGTTATGGTGAAACACACCTATTCTATAGTTAATCGACTCTCCCACCTAATATAAGTAGGAATAGTAAGAGAAACGGCGGTCAGTCGATGTCGGAAGACCAGCTGAACGGTTGAACTCTCTGCCTTCGAGCGGGGGGGGGGACCCGAACGAAGCAACACCGAAGGGTGGAGTCTCGTTCGAGGAGGTAAACCTACCCTGAACCCGTTTATACGGGTTCAAAGGGTATATTTTTGGCCGAGCCCACGGGCTCGCAGATCCCACGTTAAACCGGCCTTGTGCCACATGATACCCTCGTGGGGGGTGACTAAATACTAGTCGATGTCGGACGATAGTAGTCGATAGTTAGTCGAATACGAAAGTAGTCCGCGACCACAATAAGATTACTCTGCGTAATACCTATTATATCAAGTTCCTAACGTTTGGTACGTTGAACTATTTAAGACCGATTCAGTACAAATACAAGCCTCCACTGCGAAATTACTCCACAACAGTATGGAAGATAACGGCTAACCCTAGAGTTGAGCCTGTTAAGATTGTAAAGATCGGGGAAGCAGCCTCTTGGGAGTCGGTTCCACAAGGCAGCGGCTGGTGGGAAGAAGATGCTCGATTAGAACTTACCGAAGAAACATACCGACGGAATACGAAGGGAATGACAGTGGCTCGCTGCAACGTGCTTGGCACAGCGAGTCCTAGCCGTGAGGTTAGGACTGGTGGAACTAACGAGTGTAATTCATCTGAACATTTTCCATAGATATAGCGTCAGAGGCTTCCAACGTCGCGTCTGTGAGAAAGAAGTTGTAGGGTGGAAAATAATTCGTCAACCACAAGGACACGGCGATGTCTCTGGACTCTATCGCGGGTGAAAAGCGAAGGCTGGCCAGCGGTACTAGTAGCTGCCTACGCTTACAAATAGACCCAGTCAGTTATGTGCTATGCGTAATACACGCATAGACGATCATGTATCTTTCGATACATGACTGACGAGGCAGATTTTTTTCCCTCAGTAGGTTGCCATTTCTTTCTGCGGTAGAGCAGTTGCCATCCAAGGTTGCTATTTACCCATAGCTGGGGAGAAGAAGAAGAAGAGGGTTCACACCTTTCCCAAAGGTATTAGCACGTAAGTGAATGTAATGAATTCAGCTTGTATTCGAACTCGGCTTAATCCAAGCCGCTATTCCTTACTACACCGTTCCATATAAATAGACTACTACTATTAATGCAAGTAGGGGTAGTATAAATAGTAATCGAATGAGAAGTGTTATAACGAAGATGATAAGAGTTGATAAGGGAAACCAGTGAATAGAAAAGGAAATCTTATGAAAATCGTCGGAAAATCAATGTAAGACATCTGTAGCAAAAACAGAGTGCGGAAAATCACTGAGCATTAGAATCCGTGAAAATATGCATTTATAAAAATGTAGTATTAAATGTCTAAAGTGTTCACAAGGACAAAAGCAAATTATTAGAACTTTTCGTGCCGTTAACATAAATAACTTGGTTCTAATTAACGAAGGAGAAAAGAAAAAAATAGGAGCACACTACTCGGTAAAATAAAACAAGTGAAAATAAGTCTCATGCTAAAAAAAAAATCATGATATAAAAACTTAAAGATAAAATGGTTGAAAATAATTCTGGCATTTCGATGAACATAAACACTGGGCAATATAAAAGACTTTGAATATGTATTCTTATATCATTTCCTTGAGAAATTTTTGCTTTTCCATATGAAATTCAGAGTTTAGTATATAAAAAAATAATCGTATTTTAATTCATTCGCGATTATCCTCAATGCTTCATTTATCATCACAATTTCGAAGGTATGTTTTTGCCATAGACAAAATTCATACACTACACACCCCCCCCACACACACACATATATATATATATATTAACTGATTTGAAATCTGGTTTCTTCGCTACACAGGAATTACCATGTTTCAATTTTTTTTGGAACATGGTAATTCCTGTGTAGCGAAGAAACCATATATTAATTCAGTTACTTTATAATATTTATGCTCTGTAAATTTACATTGAGCACGTTTTGTAAAAATAAAAATATCAATAAGAACACCGGATTATATATCTTACTGTTCTTTCTTTTTATTATAATTATTTCGTTTTGCCTTGAGGAAGTCCACATCTGACGAAACGCGTCGGAAACTATTACAGTTTTTCTATTGTAAATTCGTAGCCCCCCTATTGTCTTACATATATATATATATATATATATATATATATATGGTCGGTTTGTCAGGAAGGAGACTTCCTGATGTTATCGATCTGGTGTGGGATGATTCCAGCCTGCGGCATATTTGGAAACTGTCTGAGGGTTTAAGTATGCTGGTGTTGTTCAGATTGTTGATCATTCTCGATAACGCGCTCTCTCCCAGAAACTGTAACTAAGGTCTGCTCAGCAGTATAAACCACAGGTTGGCTCTGTGGTGTTGAACAGACACAAATGTACCTGAGCGAGAGTCTGCAATAGGGATTGGCTAGCCGCCTTAGTAGATGAGTATCCTCGAATGCAAGTGGCCAGCTATTATTCACACACACACACACACACACACACACACACACACACACACACATATATATATATATATATATATATATTGTCATCCACAGTGAGACTGTTTCGCTGTATCACAGCTCATCAGTGTGGCGAGACGACCGGTGCCTCTAGCTAGGATCGAAACCTGACTAAATTGGCGTCAGTTTGGTATTCTACCACTAAGCCAATATATATATATATATATATATATATATATATATATATATATATATATATATATATATACTGTTCATACGTTATTTTTATAGATACAATTTCTTTAAGTTTAAAAAAAAAACTCTATTTTTAATTAAACAGTATTAATTACATTTACCGGCCTGAACGTTCGAGAAATTTCAGAGAAAATATGCGTTCTCCACGGGAATCGAACCTATACGCATTTCTATACTGAAAGCGTCATTTGATTTGACGTGCTCTACCATACAGTCATAGAGAAGTTCCTGGTTAGCAAAGTTCGGTTTACTGTTTATAAACACACAAACTTCGGCGATTTTTCTCGATCGATCATATCTGCTCACGAAACGTATCTTAATGTAAACAATGACAACATATAATGAAATGGAGTAAGTGCGAAAATTGTTTAATATATTTTCTGTTCATACATTTTTTGTTGGTCCATTTCATTATATATTGTCACAGGTTGCCTTAAGATTGAAAAGCATTTACTTAAATAAATTGTATCTATAAAAATAACATATAAACATAAAATATATTAAAAATTGTCGGACTTCATCCATTTCATTACACACACATACACACACACACACACACACACACACACATATATATATATATATATATATATATATATATATATATATATATAATAAAAGGAAAACTTAAATAATATGGACTCCTCTATTCGATAGTCCAGCACATATTACCAAATTTAAGTAAGGTAGCCGTAAATTTTAACTCAGTACCTGAAATAAAAATAAAGAATACAGGCTGGGATAGAACTCTGTATGCACAGAAGAGATGCAGACAGAAATGGCACTGTCATAAAGTTTATTAAAAATATATATATTTGAGGTTTTATCGTGGAGTGCCAGAAATGGAGTGGTCTAAGTAAAATTCGTGTTTGTTTTATATTGCTTTAAAATTAAACTTATTCGTATAAAGTCAAGTCAGATTCTGTAGTATTTTTAAGCCAATGGATCTTCAGATAAAAAAACCTATATTTACATTTTAATTAATACAAACATTAATTTTGAATCTGAATGTCCTTTTCAGTAGTTTATTTCCCGTGCTATTTGGCTATAGTTGGTTTTCCTAAACTCGCCGATATCACCCACAGGTGGGTGATTTCATCTGTTGGGTGGGCGATGAGCAATTAAACAGGAAATGGTGAGTGGAAATTTTGGTGGACGATATAGGATTTTGATTTTTAAAAAACCTAATTCAACATATGTTACCCGAAAACAAATATTCAAAGAAGATATGCAAAACACCTTAATAAAAAAAGAAGCTAAATGCAAATTAGATCACAATCCTAAATAATATGTTATATAACTTCTTTTCCTTCGGTGGATGATTAACATGAATGAAAATAGGGATAAGTGTAAGCAGAATGTGATGCTTGAGCTCGTTTCTCTGTGTGTGCGCGTGTGTGTATATGTTTCACCGGGAACAAATCGGTACTTACGGCTTCAAGCCAAGCACGCCGCCATATGCCTGATCAGATAGAAATGGTGGCTGCGTTTGCTTCCTTCTCTTATGGAAGAGCGCACATGTCGGAAGTCATCTGGAATTGGACAATAAAATTGCCAAGAAGTGTCGTATAGTGTGTACTTCGAGAGATGAAAAAAATTGTAGCTGACGGAAGGTACACAAGTCGATACCCGATCAGTATCGGCTGGATCACTGTGGAGAGGGGGTATGATGTTGAAAGATCCGAAACCCCTAATGAACCTCAGCTAGAAACATCACTGATGATGTGTACTAAAGCATCCAATAGATGTATTTTACGAAACCCTACCTATGAAAACTAATGACTATGTCCTAATCCTCATAAAGACGTTGGACAATATTCTAAGTTGGGGTGAGGGTAATATGCTATCTAAGTAGTCCACCACTAGCAGTGGTTTACCTACTTCACAGTAGCGAGGATTGTATTTAGTTTATGTTATAAAGATTACCATTTCATTTCCAACGTCCATTTTGGTTATTCCTCATTCAGTAACCTTTTCTATGTTACAAGAATATATAAATGTCCCCGCAAACAAGGGATATTATGCTCTTTTCCATTGTTCTGCGAACGACCTAACATAATCGTTATATTCATTTTAATTTTTAATTTTGAAAACAATTTCGTTTACTTTTTGTCGACATTTACAACGCCAACCCTTACCATAAAGCCATAAAATTAAATTATATATATATATATATATATATATATATATATATATATATATATATATATATATATATAGGGTTCAATTGTTGTCAAGTTTGCTTTTTTTTTTCTGAAAAACGGTATCAACAGCACCAGTAGCTGCCGCCGTCGCATAACTCGTTTTAGTATGTGTTAGTACATCATAAAGTCATTTTACGAACCAGTAACAAACGGTTACCAAAAACACATTTGTATGCTTTTACATAATCATTACACAGGTGGAAAAATTTTGCATCTACAGTGTTTAATACTGACGTTAGTAACTTTTTATATAAACGGTATAAAGTTCATATAAATGTAAGTAATCCTCATTTATTTGTTTCAGGTATTCATGCTGCAACACTAGCAGCGGTTTCCACGGTCACCATTTCCCATCCAAAAGATTAATGTAAAATGTAAGAGTAATGTAAAAGAATAAGAAAAAAAGAGTAACACTATTAAAACGTGAGAATAATTTAAAGAGTGTAATCAATACGACAGTAGATAACGTCTGCATTTAAATTTTTGAAGCATGGATCCGAAAGAGAGTTCCACAAGCGAGAAGTGCGAGGGAATAAACTGTCTACATAGAAGTTAGAGTCGCGTCTTGCCAACTGAACTGTGAATTTATGAGGCCTTGCCACCAATCTAGTATGCGCTTAAATTCATAAAGTCTACATACCATAGTGAAAAGTTGAATGGAACAATTACCATGAAAATATTTCTAGATAAGATGCATGGAAGCAACGTGACGGCGGCGGGAAAGTGACTGAAGCCGATATACCAGGTCAGGACCAATAATATTGCGGATTCTTCTTTGGCTTTATCAAGAATCTCAAAATATAGTGATTTTCTAAACACTGCTTAGATGTGATACAAGGCCGGAAGTATGGAGCACCCAGTGAGGATCGAACTCACTACTCAGTCGTAATTGTTCTTGCGAGACAAGCTTGCTAACCATTACACCACGTCGAGGTGACCTAATCTCAAAAATACATAGCAGGGACACCGGACCATATGCAATATATAAATAAAGTTATAAATAAGTACAGAACAGTAAATTGTATATATATATATATATATATATATATTCATATGTAGAGGAAGTTTGGCACAAATTAGAATTATATGTGTGTGTTTGTTTGTGTGCGATGTTGAATAGTATCCAAAACAAAAGTGGGGATAATGGGGTAAAGTAAAAAGCTTTTGTAACAAAAGTTGTGTTTATATATATATATATATATATATATATATATATATATATATATATATATATATATATACATAAACGTAATTTTAGTGGATATATATAGTTTAGTACATGTCCCATTTTTAATTAATATTTTATCATTACGTTTATTATCGTCTAGCGGGCTGAATATTGGAGAAATCTTATTAAAAAGATAATTTTAAGTGATGAAAATCCGTTGGATTAATAAATATAAAATACATTACTTCTTTACATATATATATATATATATATATATATATATATATATATATATATATATATATATATATATATATTCTGTCTCTCTTTGAACTCTCTCTCTCTTTCTCTGTATATATCTTTTTGAATAGGCTTTTTTCGACATTATTTATTATTAATAAAAACTTTTTCATAATGTATCTAGGTATTCAAGTTGTTATCCCTGTTATTTTTTATTTTCTTAAACAGTGAAATTAATGTAAACCGTCCTCGACTGAGACGTCTAAAAGAAGATTGTACCTCCGAAAGAAATCGAAGCTGTATCCTCTTTCTCCATCAAGGAAACAGCGTCTATCGGAGATCGCGTTGACACAGAAAGGCTTGAGTTAACTGTTTAAGTAATGCACATATCTCGCTAGGACTTCCATGAATTTGCCAGCTTTAGTTTTCTACCCGAAACGTAAAGAACAGTTCTTCAATGAGGTTTTTTCATGCGACATTATTTTTTATTACATTAAACGTTATTTTAGGCAGGCCCACGAATTTAACTTTCTATCTCCGTTTTTTTTCTTTTCTTTAACTGTAATATATATATATATATATATATATATATATATATATATTATTCTTAATAACGTTTCCCGTCAGTTCGCCAGACCGCATATCGCGCAATCACGGACATTTCCCACAGTGCTAAGCGTCCTTTACTATTTATTATTTGGCTACAGGGACGAAATCACGCATTCAATCAAAAAGAGGTTGAAACGAAGCCCGTAGCCATATCTTTGGCCCAGCAGGGTCCATCTAGCGTTCATATCATTTCAAATGCTTCCCTCGGGATGAGGGAATTAGTCTTCCAGCTGACTCCCCGAGTGCTGACTCGTTGGGTCGGTGAAAAATGATTAAAACACGGTCTTGAATTCTTAATGTTGTTTGCGAAAAGGTCATGTGTCCTGCGGCTACGGTGGCGTTTTGCCCGATGGTCAACTTGAGATTCCGTGGTGTTGGCTGTTTTGAAAACACTGCTTGTTTTTGCATAGCCTTGCCTGCTAACCAAGCATAATGGTCAGGCAGCCTTTGGCCAATGTCCGATTTTCTTGATTACTTTTTACCGCATGCTCCGTTCATAGGGCGATGACGAGATAGAGACTTGCTTTTCTCTCTGGGGTATCGTCGCATGTATCATAAAAGGTATTTGCAAAGTAGGAATCAATAATGCGATTTCTGAGAGAACGCTTAGGAGTTGGAATTTCCTTCTACTTCAAATAAGATGCGTTGCTGAAACTAATGTTTAAGACTCTTGTGATTTTTGGTTAGTGATGTTAGGTAACTTTGGTTAATTGAAAGACGTAACAATGGTTGTTGCATTATTTAGTATTTTTTAGTTAAAAAATGACAATAAATTAATAGAAAAGTAGACATAGATCTAGTTTACACGACTCTCAGAATAGTAGACATTGGTTCGGTTTACACGAGAATCAAGAAGTCCGGTTTAAATCACAATAAAAAAGTAATCATAGGTCCGGTTTATATCAGAGTCAAAAAGGTAGACACAGGTCCATTTTAAACTAAATCTAAATTATAGACATAGATGCGGTTAAAATTAAAACAGAAAAAGATAGACATGTGCCCGGTTTAATCGGGAGTCATAAAAATAAAAGTTAGGTTTGCAATAAAAAAAACATTTTAAAATAGATTCAGAAAGGTAGAAAGAGGTTTTGTGTGGCCAGTGAAAACCTGCAACAGGTTAGAAAAAAATCAATAAATTTTTGTGTAAGTCAACATGATTGTGCTTGAAATGAGGCTAACTTTTTCAGTGTCATAGAAATCTACGCTACATTTTCAGTTGTTACATACTTTCTGCGCATGCGTATGAGATTGCGCATGCACAGTTATTGTTGATAGTTGTCTGCATAACGTGATCTCTCCAATTCTATGAACAATGCCTCCTAAAAAAACGTAAAATAGAGGATGAGTGCTGTGCATTTAATGAAGATTAGTTACACAAGTATTTCTTCACTGGTTCTAAGAATAAAGCGATGTGTTTACTGTCCCACGAAACGGTTGCTGCGTCAAAGGAGTATAATTTGAATCGGAACTTCTACACAAAACACGGGGATTTTAGCCGTAACATAACCGGTGAAGAACGAAGAAAAGTCTGCGGAATATGTTGCAAAATTGAACAAGCAACAAACTCTATTTAAGAAACACTCATCAATCCTCGATACTGCATTAGAGGCAAGTTTTATTGTGGCATAGCGAATTTCAAGACGTAACAAACCATTCTGAGTTGGCGAGTTAAAAAAAGGCTGCAGGCTTTCGCTGGCCACACAAAACCCCATAGAGGGCCGCAGTTTGCCCGTCCCTATCCTAATATATATGCACAACCGAGATTGAATTGTAAGAATTTTTGGGGAAAAAATAATGATTTTCTGATACAAGTTTTACTATTTAATCCTTAGATGAAAATTGAAGAGGTGAATTCATACCTTTCGAAAGGGCACTTGCAAGTAAATCAATTTAATGAACACGATTGTCATTCGAACTCGTTTCTCCGATTTCTCATTACGAACCTTTGTTCGTTACACCATTCGCACACCCAAGCTTACATCACCTGGTATTGCTGAACGGTCACGAGGTTCAACGTTGCCTAAATTCGCTGATCAAACGAGAACTGATTTTTCAATGTGGTGATTCTATTATATATTTAGAGAGTCTTGATAAAATTCAAAGAAGAATTTGCAATGTTATTTGTGCTGACCTAGCATCTCTGTTTCAGTCACTTTCCTACCGCCGTAATGTAGGTTTCGCTTGTCCTTACTATAAATATTTTCGTGGTAATTGTTCTGGTGAATTTTTCTCCATTGAAACTAGATTTTATGAATTTAGGCACAGTGCTAGATTGGCGGCAAGGTCTCGTCATTTTACAGTTGAAATGGCTAGATGTAACCATAAGTTCTATGCTAACATTTTCTTCTATCGCACTTCTCGCTTGTGGAACTCTCTTCTGTCTTCTTGCTTTCTTGTCAACTTTGAATCTTCGAAGATTTAAATGCAATGGCAGGGTATACCATGTTTTCTTAATATTTGCTATTTTATTAACTCTCTCTTTAATAGTATTTTCTCATATTCTCTAACACTCAGTAAGCCCGTGGATTTATTGCCGTGCTTGGAGTTAAATGCTAAAAAAAATATCGTAAGCCTCTTTAAAAAGTATCTGTCTATATTTCTGAGATGAGGTATTATGTACATTATTTGCATTATTCGGACTATTGTCCTCATCTATGTTGCCATTATTTATTACAACGTTTCGGCCGTTGTACGCTCCGGCCTTCTTCAGATGGTTGGAATGTCGAACAACCCTTTATTTCGCTCACTGGGGTAGACTGTTCTAGTTCTATGTGCTATGTTTTAATGGATGTCAGTTATCTCCTGTTAATTTCCTTCTGAAAGTTCTCCACTGCCTTAACAAGGTATTGAACTCACACTCTTTGAGTCCTGTCACTGGATCTAACCAATGCCTTTATTCACTGTGCCATGTGTCCTTTAAATAGTGATCGATTTCATATTTTATGTACATTATGAATACGAACTCACTTCCAAAACCAATATTTTTTTTTTATGTGGAAGGTAGAGGAAATTGTAATGGATGCCAATCAGCAAAAATTGTTCCCACAATAAGTTCCTCCCGTTTTATTTTTAATTTTTTTTCTTTTACGATCGGAGTTAATTTAAGTCATGCTGAATGCAGAAATTAGACTGTATATGCCCCCAGAAAGTGTTTATACAACTACAAGGGAAATCGATAAACAATTCATAAAAACGAAATATAAATAGGGTATAAGGAAGGTGGTACTAAAATTGAAAAAAAAAATTATGGAATATTCCGTTACAAGTGTTATAGTGGAACACATTTACTCTATTGTTAATGGACTCTCCCACCTATAATAAGTAGGAGTAGTAGCAGTCACTGAGTCGAGGAGGTGGTCAGTCAGTCGATTTCGGACGACCGTTAGTCCTATATTAATGTATCAGCCACCACAACTAGATTACTGCGTCATTACCTATTATATCAAGTCCCTAACGTTTTGTACGTCGAACCTATTTTAGGACCGACTTAGTACAAATACAAGCCTCCACTGTGAAACTTCTCTACAACAACAAGTCTGCAGAGTATAACAATTGTGTAAAAGAAAGAATCGTAACTAACAGACTGATGCAACTTATTCAGAAAACCATCCGAAGGTTTCAATCATTCCGACGGTGCACTAAGCGAGAAAAGACTATATTTGTTACCTGAGGTCGATATTCAGCGTCACAAAGCCAAGCTTATATCTGACCTACTGTTTCTCGTGACACATTTTGATCTACTTATAAAGACTGTCTCATCGATGATGGATCGCTCAATTTAAGCATATTCTAACATGTGCAGAAACGTGACCAGCAAATACAAGATCTCTTCCTAATATATTCAAGACACATTGAACACTTCGTCGTTGTGTAATAGTTAACAAGCTTGTCTTGGTAGATCAATTATGATAGAGTAGTGAGTTTGTAGAGTGAGCGGCCATTGTTAGATGTAAATAAATGGCAGAACAACAAGCGGAATTGACAAAGTTTGTAACAAACAGCAAGAAAAAGAAAAGAGGAAAATAATATAAAGCAAGCAAACAATATATGCAAGGCAAATTAAAAGTAAAATGACAAAACAACTGTAATATGTCAAAAAGTTTACACACTAGGAATTGGCGTCAAAACAAAAAAAAGCAAGTTCGGACAAGCGATCATAGTGTTCTAACTTCAAGACAAGACAGACCGGGAGTAAGTTCGATGACACCGAGAACCGGCCTGAATCTTCGAAGATTCCAAAGTTGACAGGAAAGCAAGAAGCCAGAAGACAGTTCTATAAGCGATAAGTGCAACAGAAGAAACTGTTAGCATAGAACTTACGGTTACATTGGCTAAAAAACAATCCCAGCATGCATTTGCATGGTTCTGACTATCGATCTAACTTCAAGACAAGACAGACTGGGACTGAGTTGGATGGAACCGAGCGCCGGCCTGAATCATCAAAGATTCAATGTTGACAGGGGAGCAAGAAGCCAGAACACAGTTCCACAAGCGACAAGTGCAACAGAAGAAACTGTTAGCATAGAACTTACGGTTACATCTATCCATTTCAACTGTAAAAGGATGAGACCTTGCCGCCAATCTAGCACTGCGCTTAAATTCATAAAATCTAGTTACCATGGAGAAAAGTTCACATTGGCTATAAAAAAAAATCCCAGCCTGCATTTATATGGTTCTGCCTATAAATTGAGGAAGGAAAAGTATTTGAAATCACTTCGTACGGAGATTTGAATCAACAAAGATGATCCTCAATAGGCGCTTCTTAATCTCATCCTTGTGCCAGACTAAGCCATGCTTAGTAATTTACGATTCAAAGAGCACATCAATCAAACAACAGCTTGAATGAAAGTAAAGAATGTCAACTATTCGTGAGAATCTCCAGTAATAAATAGAATCGGTCGGGGGGGGGTAATAAATGTAAGGAAAATATTGGAAATTGTAATAAACGGAGTTTTAAAAAGTGTGTTAACGTTTTTTTTTTTTACATTGATTTGAATCGTTTTCAAACTTGTTTTAGTTATTACTTCTTGTGCAAGCGATAATTCCATCACTTTTCATTTTTGTGACACATTTATGTTAAAACATTTCCAAGATAGTAAAATTTCTGTATTTGTTTGTTTCTGACGTCTCCACTGTCTTCCTCACATCATTGGACGTCCCTTCCGCTAACATCAATACATTCTCCTTGTGCATCGAATGGGCTCAGAATTTTCTGAACCCATATTTCGTCTATGGTCATCGAATATACAGTGAGGGGAAACAAATATTCATACACAGAGAAATTTTTAATTTATTGTGTTTCCAACCAATGAATAAACATGATTTTCATATAATTAATTGCACACAGATGAATTATAACTAAATATGCATATAAAACAAAGAAAAATGATTAAATCGGAATAAATCCCATTTATATATTTTAATTGGTGAAAAAATATTCGTACAATACAAAAAAGAATACATAATTTTCATTTAATAATTTGTAGAATTGGCATTATTCACTTCTAATGCAAGCAACCTCTTCTTCAAGTTCTAGTTGGTATTTTGTTCCATTCTTCTCCGTACATGGTCTTCAGATCCAGGATGTTTGTTGCAGCTCTCAATTGGATTTGAATTTTTAAATAACGCCACAGATGCTCATGGACTAACTTGGCCATTTCGGAATATTTACATGATTTTTAACAAGCCATTTCTTTGTAGATTTGCACTGTCATAATACATGTCATAATACACTGCCCAGGCCTGCACATTGGAGAGGACACTCCAGTGTCGACTACTGATGGGAGAATTACGAAGGTCTTTCCGTATGATCCCAAATTAACATGCAGATAACCACCACCAAACATGAATACACACACACACACACACACACACACACAAACACACGCACACACACACACACACACACACGCACACACAAAAAAGTATATAGATTGTCATCCGAATCCCGCATAGATAAGCTAGAATTATGAGACACTTACACTTTCACATATAAATTATACACACGAACGCTGCATGAAAAACAACACATGCCTGATGATGAATAGAAGACTATTTGTAAGTACTAGCATTTTAAGAACACATAAACTGAAAACAACTGACATCAATTTTATATGCGAGGATCACTTCACTCTATGGATTAACAGTATTTTAATGCATGCATTATACACTACTAGCGATGGATGTCGCCAATAATCGCATTAATATTTCTGATTGATTCTATGTGTGATTATTTCTTTGAATGTAAATTATATGCTACCTAATGTTTTATGTTTATAAAAAACTATCGATCCGCAGTACATGAAAATTCCTATAAAAAACTACTTCTATGACATTACACTATATTATTGAACTATATGCTTAGTTGATGACATATTAACTGAATACACTTGTAAAAATAGAATACGTGGATTTAACACATCACAAGAAATATTTAAATAAAATTCTCACTTAAAATTTTGAAAAACTTAGCGTTGCGTCTTTGCACGTTCCGAGATCGTACACAACCGTCAATAATAGCAGATATTCAAAAAACATCTTTCGGTCGACATACAAGTATTTCGTCTTCGAGTTTTTGATTTTATAAGGAAAAAAACACATGCCTGATGATGAATAGAAGACTATTCGTAAGTACTAGCATTTTAAGAACACATAAACTGAAAACAACAGACATCAATTTTATATTATTCACTCTATGGATTAACAGTATTTTAATGCATACATTATACACTACTAGCGATGGATGTCGCCAATAATCGCATTAATATTTCTGATTGATTCTATGTGTGATTATTTCTTTGAATGTAAATTATATGCTGCCTAATGTTTTATGTTTATATATATATATATATATATATATATATATATATATATATATATATATATATATATATATATATAGATTCAATTTTTATCAAACATTATATTCTTTAAAAGAACTAATAAATTAGAAGAATACTCAATGCAATTTTCATAAAACGAAAATGTAGGGAAAATTAAAGTCGGTTTATATATATATATATATATATATATATATATATATATATATATATATATATGCCCCCCCGCCACTTTGTAGACGAAATCAGTGTTTACCGCAGCGGGCTTTACTACTTGGGCACGAACAGCCTCACACAATGCCTGGCTCTATTTTTTAATCTTTTTAACATAAGCACATCTTCGCGTAGATTATTTGCCTCTCGAATGCTATAACCTATCAGTTCGTATTCAAAACGTAAACAAAGCAATTTATAAAGAAATAATGGATTATTATTTTCAACTCGACATTTATATCACTTCACCCTTATTATAGTGGACGCTTCGTATTTTAAATATACGCCCCATTTTTTATAATTAAACAGTGTCTATTTCATTCATCAGTCGTCTCATTTGATAGACGTAATAAAAAAGAAACCCTACAATAAATCTACACATGGTCAGAAAGTTGAATAATGCTGTGAGTGTCCAGAAAAATTGTTTAACCTGTCTTACTGCCATTCCTGCAACATAAAGTTGATGTTCCTTTCAAATCGAATAATGGTCGCCCACATACGACTTATGATACTCAATATGTTCGTCATTTTCCCTATACGGCACGAAATAGAGATCTGCCTCCAACTGAATATGAAACATTATCGAACGAGGGCTGACTCATTCCGTTAACCCACCTCTAACTCTTTCAGTATTGCTTCAACATTTGAGACGTAGAACAATGCCTTGCAGAATAGTGTTCAGAATAAAAGCTTTATGTCAACGCCTGATGTTAGGAACATCACAAATTGCAAAAGGTAAAACAGCGCTAAAAATGGGAAAAAACGATCACCATTATACTACCATTAAGGAAAAAAAAAGAATTAAATGGATAGGAGAATACAAAAAGACTAATTTTTCAATCGTTCTTTTCCCAGACGAATGGTGCGCTAATCTCGATGGGCCAAACAGACTGAGAAAAATCAAGGTGGAAATCGTTCTCATATATGGAATTGTCAAAACAGATTTAGTGAAATATTATGTACAGGAGAAAAGTTTTTACCCATGGTGAGTTCCATATGGCCTTATGATGACAAGTTAGCAAGATATTAATTGATGAAGGCGCACCTGAAGGTAGTGTTGAAGAAGAAGGCAGTATTTATCTTTGTGCACGACCTTTTTCCATTACATTTGACGAAGAAAACAAATCATTATTAGAATAAAATACATCTCAATGATTCTGGCTTGATAAAGTGGTCGGCTTATTCGTTCTACTTTCTCCTGAACGAATCCTTCTACACAGGAAGCACTATATTGACAAACCCTAATTTAAAAGAAAAGAAAACAATACTTTGGAATGTTATTCTAGATGCTGTATACTTATTTTCATAGCATTCCGCCTTCAGACATTTTCACACCGCTACAATGTGCATTTACTATAAATATTTTCATAGCAATTGTTATGATGAACTTCCCTCTGTGTTTTATCCTCAGTTTCTTCCATCAAGTTAACTTAGCTAATTGCTCATTGGCCTCTTTTATTTCAGTCCCCACTTTCTTTAGTTTAATTCCCCCTCACCCATTAGGTGACAAAGATGTCAGTTCTCTGGTAGATGCAGGGGGCTTTTCGTTTTTCGAGTATTTTGCATTTGTTTTTGTGTCTGGATGTGTGTGTATTTGAGTCAGTGTTTTGTCGAAAAACTGTTCGCTTTGATTTTGTCCAGTTAACTGATTTTTCTTCCACAATTAAGAATTGTGTACGTGGGGAGTATTAATGACAGTATTTCGTTTATTTTTTTTTTTTTTTAGTGTTTAATTTAGTTTTTCGTATATAAATTGTATTCATTGTAATTATTCAGTGGGGTTTCATTTTTAAATGTTATTTTTATTCCCCGACAGACAAATTGTACATTGGTAAGAATGTATTGTTTTAGTGTAAGGAATACTGTGATATCTTTAGGTCAGTAATCGTGGCTAGCTTATCGCTTATCTCCACTTTTGGCGTTGTGCTACGTTTTTGCAGTACAACAAAATAAATATTACTTTCCTCTGTGGTACCCAGGCTACCTAAATTTAAGAGCAGTATTAGATTGGCAAAAATGTCCCGTTATTTTATAAACGAATTTGCTAGATTTTGCTAACAGTTTATTTTCTCACATTTCTTACCTGTGAAACGCTCTTTCGTCTTTTTGCTTTCCATGCAACATTGATCTACAAAAATTTAAATGCAACGTCAATCGTTATCTGATGTCTTCCTAATTCCTCTTCTTTTATTGTTTTCCCACCTTAATAATGTTTTTCTTTCTTTTTCTTATATTCTTTAGCACTCAGTAACCCCTTATGTCTCAGTGGCTTTATTGGCTTCCTTGGGGTGAAATGATTTTAAAATTTAAAAAAAATAAATAAATGAAGAGATTGAACTAATGGATTTAAATTTTCATTCCTAAATTGTTTGTGCTATGGCTTCAAACGTCATTTTAGTAGATAATCATATATACTAAACACGCATTTTTAACGGAGGCAATTACGTCTACCAGCCTACGTATTTGAGAGTCTTAAAGAAATAGAACTTGCCATCAGAGTTCTACAAAGGTGGATTTAAATTCGAACCCTGCTGTAGAGTGCATTTCTCGAATGCGCAGGTCAGTTTACATAATTCACACAGTTACAAAAATACAAATGTAAAAATAAATAAAAAAAAAACAACGTGGTGTTTACATTTTCTACTTTCTGTATTTTGTTTCAGCTTGCCTAACATTATACTTGGCTATATTTTTTCATTCTGTGACAGGTTAATCATTCATTCTCTCTTTTTCTTCTGGGATCTACTCTGCAATGGAATTATATTCCGTTGGGTTGTTCCAAGATTTCTCCTAAAACTTTTGTACTTCTTCAATAGACGGTGACTTTTTGAATTCTATATTTTCCAAATTCCCTGTAAAAATTCTTGAATTCCTTTTGGAATATCTAATTTTGGCCTTCAATTTATACGCAATTACTTTAAGTGCAGAGTGTGTCACCAGTATTTTGGCCTTTAGTATATATATATATATATATATATATATATATATATATATATATATATATATATAACATAGAAGTCAACGCTTAGAGGAGGCGACAGTCTGTTTCATGCTAAATGCAATCGTCAGGTCTGACGATAGCATCTAGAATTAAACAGACTGTCGCCTCAGTGTTGACTTCTATGTTCACTTTTATATTTGCACACGCTCTATCTCTGATATCCCATAAATATAGCACACCTTAAGACTATATTTCTTAATTGCATATATATATATATATATATATATATATATATATATATATATATATATATATATATCGAAAAAAATCGATTCTCTCGTCGGGTTCGACGTATGAGGGTCAAGCAGATCAGTTTCCAAGAAACTGACAGCCCGTCACCGGCACATGAGATTCGATTATAGTGGTGAAGGCCTCATGCAGGACCATCCACACTTTTTGAAGGGCTGAATACAGAGACCTGGTGCAGTACATGCCACAATGCCCACAAACAACCCCCTCAGGTTTTGAATTCAGAGTTGTCCTTCTCCTAGACCAGTTGCCATCCGAAGCTATAGAACCCAGTCTATATATATATATATATATATATGCAGGGTGAGATGGAAAAATTGTCGCCATTTTATATATTGTTAGCTGCACATTATAGTAAGGAGAGTTAGGCACTGTCTGTGAGTAAAAGAGCACTATGACGCAATTCACTCCGCCAGAAACTTGTAAATGGCACGCTATAGTAGCTAGCATTCGCGCCAGATTCTCCAATACGAACATTCCAGAGTGTTTGGGCGTCAATAAGAGGACAGTGCAGAGGATTCGAAAATGGTTGGATGAAGGTACGGCAGCTAGGAATTCTCACTCTGATCGTTCTGATAAGAAAAGTACTCCAGAAATTGTTGCTGAGGGCCTCAAATTCAACACGCAGGCCTATATCGTGCTCCGAGGAGGTAGTACTCTCCTGGATCAAGAGGGTGGCTGGTGGAAGACCCTAAGTCTAGTAACAAGACTCTGCACCATACTACACAGTCAGGAGAACCCATTAATGGATGTCAGACACTTTCTGCGACAATATCACTTATTGCATTTGACCATCTAACTCCCCAGACCGCAAAACCCAAGATTATTATGTATGAGTGCATTTGAGCGAGAGACCAATTAAACTATTTGTAACATCATAGATGTGTGTGTGTGTGTGTGTGTTCATGTGTACAAAATTTGCATTTAAAATCTATCGTGGGACATGAGTGTATCTCTAGATAATTTACAGATGTACATATAGATTCGCAATAGATTGTGTCAGGAAAATCGTTAACATTCGATTTCTGGTATCTTCAGTACCTCTTTTCGCTTTGTTACCATGAAACACAGCCCAGGCGCACGCACGAATTAATAAACACACACGCACATAAGCACGCACACAAATACACGCACATAAAGGTATTTACTAAGCGCAGCTTTGATGCAAACGAATGCCAAAATATAGTGCACCCAGTGAGAATCATACTCAGTTGTATTTGATCCAGCTCCAGATTCAGTGAGACAAACTTGTTAATCATTACACCACGTCGAAGTGACCAAGCATATAAGATGCGTATATTGCCTGCAAGGAATTCGTATCACAACGAGGTTCGAACCCACTATCCTGTAGTAGTTGTCAGAAAGACATTGAAGGCTAAACATCACACAAAAGGCAAAGCGCCGTCCTGCTATATATATATATATATATATATATATATATATATATATATATATATATATATATATATATATATATATTATAATTTTTATATACGGACAAAAACAACTTATTCGCTACAAAGATGCATTCTTGTTTCAATGCGACTGCATCTTGACTGGTGAGAACCAAACCAGTAATTACTCATGGTATTGGGTCCTCTTTTGAATTAATGCTGTGAACATTAAAATTTATATTTTTGTTCTCATTACATTCGGATATGTATATATATATATATATATATATATATATATATATATATATATATATCCCTCTTTCTCTGTATATATTTATATATATGTGTGCGTGTGCGCGTGAAATTTAATTCCGTTCGTATCTTTCTATGTATTCCGATTATTTTTCTGTCATTTTCACTATCTCTCTATCTCATTTTGTTTATGCATCACCCAGTCTACATCTATCTATATATCTATCTATCTATCTACTTTTTAAAAAAAATATTTCACTCCCAAGCAAGGCGGGAATGCCACTAGGACACAGGAGTTTGCAATGAGTGAAAGAGAAAACTGGGAAGCGATGAACTGGGTTCAAAAAGACATAACATGTTGTATTTAAATAGTTGAAGATTTTAGTTATCAGGGAAGCGAGTAATCGCGAACGATTTCCACAGGTGGGAAGTTCGAGAAAAGAAACTGTCTGAGTAGAAGTGGAGGTGAATTTAGCTATTTCAGCAGCAAACGGGTGGGATATCTATCTATCTATCTATCTATCTATCTATCTATCTATCTATCTATCTAATTACTTCGCTATCTATCTATCTAGCTAGCTAGCTAGATAGATAGATAGCTATTTAACTAATTTTGTATATCTATCTATCTATCTATCTATCTATCTATCTATCTATCTATCTATCTATCTATCTATCTCGTCAGTTTCTGGAGTTTTGAAACATTGCCTTACGTATAACTGAGTGACTGTCTTTCCACGTTAATCAAGAATTGCCAGTTAGCTCGGATCCACTTATTTTTCGTATTCAGTTCAGTTGGAACTCTTTATTTGTCTGAGATAAAAAACAAAAAACAAAACAACGGGTTCAAAGCTATATAGCTAAACTTATTTCCATTTAAGGCAATATAAAGTTAGCAGAGAACAAAACATAAAACAGATGTGATGGAAATTTAAAATGAACGGAAAGAGTAAACACACTCTCGTGTACACACACGCACACACACACACGCACATATATATATATATATATATATATATATATATAAAATTTCATAATATATATATATATATATATATAATTTCTTTCATAATACATACATACATACATATATATATATATATAGACAAACATACAGTGCGTATATGTGCATGTTGGCATATATATTATACAATTATATGGTGGAACCTTTTTTTCTCCTCGTTCTTTTCATATATATATATATATATATATATATATATATATATATTTATATATATATATATATATATAAACATATATATATATATATATATAGTGTGTTTCTGTGCATGTCGGTCTTGAGTTTTGCTTCTATTTATATGTGAACCGTTATTACAAAAAAAGAATTAATATTAGCGAGACGAAAACAAGGTTAGAATAAGAAGGTTGGTTAAAAATTGTGCTACAGAAAAAGCGAACAGAATTTAATTGGATGATATTTACGCATTGAGGCTACTTCTTAACTGTCACTTATAAGTGGAAAATACATTCAAATAAACAAATCAACAATCCAGTAAAGAATAGCGAATAAAAAAGAAAGAAATGTTCACTTATAAGTATCTGAACTTGGGGAAAAGGTAGGCTAAATCTAATTGGTTTGTATTGAGGTATTAAAGAGACTTCTTAAATGTTCCCCCAAAAGGATGAACTCATCAGTAAATAAATAAATATATAAACGTTAGAAACGTCCATATCTGGAAACCCAGCTCTAATCCGTTGAGTGAAATAGGAACAATTTAAAAGCTTTGGTCAGGCATTTTCGGTTCCCTGGGTACGAATACAACTGAGAACGTGCAAATATAGCTGTGACGGGCTGGTTCCGTCAACTAGAATATTAAAAATTCATACTGTTAAACAGACTTTTAAAACAAAAATAACTGCACTCTAAGCAAGGCGATAATGCCACTAAGACGCAAATGGCTACTAGGATTGAAAAGAGAATGAGAAGACTTTAATGAGAAGAAAGGACAACAAAAGAACAGGTTTCAGAAATAAAGAAGATTGCGATTGATGTTCATTTAAATTTCTGTGACGCAGAAGCACAAAACAGGAATCGAGTATCACAAGTTTGAAAAAAGGAACTATTCGAATAGGACTTGCGGTTGCAAGTAGCTATTTCAACAGTAAAACAATGAGACCTTGTTAACAATCTTGTAGTACGCTTAAATCCATGCGATCGAGATACTAAGGATACCTCTTCAGAAGAATTTTTGTTTGCTTTGTTTAACGGCACATCAAGTGCTTATGGGTCATTTAATACTGAAATTTTATTTTTTGAGGACTTTGGTAATGCTGGTAATTTTTTTCTTGTGTATTTTTAAATTTTCATGTTTTGATCCCATATTGGGGGATCACTATTTGACCATAGAGGGAACCTTAACAGGTGCTACTACTTTGGGTCAGGGTGGATCTGGGAGTAACAGCAATTAAGAGTTGATTCCACGCTCCTCAAAACTTCCCGATCAGAGACCTTGCTGCCGGATTTAGTTTATTGTGACACACAGGATGATCTTTAAAACAACTGCCATTAAATATTTATAGAAGAGACATAGGGAAGCCACGTAATGGCGGTGGACAAGTGATTGAAATTGAAATGTTAGGTCAGGACCAATCAAGTTACAGGCCCTTTGAACTTTGTCGAGAATCTCTGGATTGAAGATATGGCAGCAATATTCAATGTATTGAAGAATGATAGATACATAAATGTACAAGGTGGGTTTTATCGAGAAAAATAATCCGGCAAGACAGAGTGAAACAACTTTCTTCGCAGTTGATACATAATATTCTCGGCTTCAAGCTATACTTAGAAAGCATTGTGCTTTCTAAGTATATCTGGGAAATTAAAAACAAAACGCAAATAACACGAAAAATTTCATGGAAAATAAGAAAAAGATCATCCACCTACGACAATCAATCCAAATCCTGCAAACTTTGCTTGGAGGAAAAAATAGCTATTATTACCTTCCCAAACCAAAATAAATTACTAAATAAACGATCTGAGCTCATCTCAAAATGCAGACATGAAAACAAATTTTTACTACGTTACTTAAAAATCGAAAACTGAAAATAATAAATACAAATAAACAAAATAATATAAGAAAAACAAGTAAAATAAATTAACCCAACCAAATAATAAACAAATTAACAAACCACTCTTGTTAGAATAGGCGAAATAGAATAAATAAAAATAAATACATAAAATACAAGTAAAAATAATCAATCCACATAAATAAATAAAGTAAACAATAAACAAATTAACAAGCCAATCCTGCCAAAATAACCGTTAAAATATACTACAACAATCAATCCAAAAAGTGGACGCGAAAATAGCTATATAACGATAAAAAAATTGACTACGTTATTCAAAAATTGAAAACTGAATATAGTAAATAAAAATATACAAAATAAAAAAATGAGCATATAAATATGAAAAAACAAATAAAATTAATCCAAATAAATAAATAAATGAATAAATTAACAAATCGCTCCCGCTAAAATAACCGTTAGAACTAATAAAAATAAACATAAATAAGCAAAAACAAGTAAAAATAATCAATTCAAATAAAAATAATAATAAAAAATAAATTAAAAACTGTCCCCGCCAAAATAGCAGAATAAACTACGGCAATCAATCCAAAAATTGGTTGAATAAATAGATTTATCTTCCCAGACCAAAACAAACTATTAAATAATCGACATAAGCAAATGCCACCCACCCAATTGTTTTAATACGCTAAAAATCATCGAAAACTGAAAAGAATAAATAAATATATAAAATAAAAACAAATGAAACTAAAAAAAAAACAAGAAAAATAAATAAATAAGCCACTCCCGCACTATAGAGATATAGATTTTAATGCCATTTCCTCAAAGTATTCCATGTATATATTCGCCATTGCCTCAAAGAGACACATGGTACTATGGTAAAGGCGTTAGTTAGATTCAGTGACGGGACCCAAAGAGTGTGAGTTCAATACCCGGCAGTGGAGAACTTGGAGAGGGAAATTAACAGAAGATAACTGATAATTGACATCCATTAAACATGACACGTGGAACTAGAACAGTCTACCCTAGTGAATGAAATAAAGGGTTCAGTTCGACATTCCAACCACCTCAAGAAGGCCGGAGCGTACAACAGCCGAAATAGATATATGATTATAATATAAATTATATGTAATAAATATGGCGACAAAGATGAGGACAATAGTCCGATTAATGTAAATAGTGTACATAATACCTCATCTCAGAAATATAGACAGATACAGAATAACAATATATGTCTTCAAATATTTCTAAACATATTAATCTTTTATATTACAATCAATGGGCACATGGCCAAGTGGTTAAAACGTAGGCATTGACAACGAGACCCGGGTTCAAATCTCACCATGGTCTATTTATCTAGATTAAGGAGACTTGAGCGTGCTGGCCTTGTTCAAATTGTTGATCACGCTAGATAACATGCTCTTTCCCAGCATAGTTGTAGTATAAACCACAGGTTGGATCTGTGGGTGTTGAATAAACACAAATGCGCCTGAGCAAGCACCTGAAGTAGGGATTGGCTATCCGCCCTAGTAGACAGGTATCCTCGCATACTAGTCGCCAGCTATACATGCATACATCATAATCAAATACTTTGAAACTTTAAACTGGGTGAAAATATCCTAAAAAATAATAAATACTAATATTTCCACGTCAGATCCCAGTAAAAAATAAAATATTCATACAATATACTAAATTAAATATATGCAATTTAATCATTAATAATGATTCCTCCCCACCAGTTAACGTGTTGCAGAAAACATTCATTATATATAAGTTTAAATATCCTTTGGGCGATTGTAAATAATATTTATGTTGGTCACACAACAACTATTTTGTCTCGGATGTTGAGTTTTCATCTCAATGATGAATCTAACATTTCCAAACATTTACAACAGCTTGTCTGGCCACATTAACAGTTCAAAAAATTCTTGTTGAAAATACATCTATACTTTTCATGTAAATAATAAACATAAAGTAAAATTGTTGAAGCTATCTATATTAAAATATTCTAACCAACCCTTAATAAAATGAATTATGAATACTGCACAAATGTTTTAAAATGTTTACAGTTGACAGTTTTAAAATGTCTAGGTTTTACTAATAGCTCTAAATAACTTAAAAAGAAATAGATTGACATCTTAATAAATCTGTTACCTCCCTTGGCGTTACTGCACGAGTAGGCTTACATCATAAAATTTTAAAATTTTACAATACGTAATTTTAACGTATTTCACTTCACAAATAAAAAAATAAGTTTCAGATAAAGACAACAAATTTGTCTTAGATAAAAGAACACCTTAATAAAATTAAACCCTGAAGATGACATTTTGATAACGTCGAAAGTACTCGGAATAAATGAATATGTATCAATATGGTAACTGTTTTCTTCCTATAATAAGGATACTAAGAAGCTTTTCCGTGAATATGCGATGATCATATTCAAAATGATTGATAAAATTTGTAAATTCTTTTAAAGAGGCATGTCTCATAGGTTAATAAGTAATTAAACATGGGGGTCTATTTCAAATAGAGACGTCCACTACAATAATGTTTGAAGTAATACACACACACACAAATATATATATATATATATATATATATATATATATATATATATATATATATATATGATTCATCCTAATCTATGTATGCGTTATATATAAATTTGATTAACTCTATATCCAGTACAGCTGAATAAATTTTATCTCTAAATGAATCTCAAAACTATAAGTCAGAAAAACCTATTTATTTAATACAGTATTCCAAATAATTGACTAAATTATTTTATTCCTTGGCATATTAATGTTGTTCTCTTGTTATTCTGAAATTCATCATCAACTTTTCAATCATTGATTTTAACTTTTCTATCCGTTCGAATTGAACGTTATTGTGTCTGTTTTTATTGCTTTCCAAAATTCTTCATTGCTTCAATGTAATTTTCTATTCTCATTAATATCTAGACAGACTAGGTTCCATAGCATTAATTTGGTGTCTTTGAAACCTTTTTTTTTTCTTTTGGTAAGTTCGTCGATAATCAGCTTTGTAGAATGTGGTGGAACATTGTTTTGCCTGAATACAGTCTGGAGCATAAAGCTTCAATACTGTATAATGTAACTCTTAAACGTTTCATTCAAGAAATAACTATCATTCCCTACATTTGTATTGACGCAATCATCAAACTTGAAAGGACCTATAATTTTATTATCGAAAATATGACATTAAAAATTTACTCCTACCCTACCTCTAATAATGGCTGAGAATTTCCATGAAAGAAACAAACTTAGGAAATCATTAAATTTCGCAGTTGAATCATCAGTTTCAATGTACTGCAACTTATATGTTACTGTTTGCGACGTTTACTTCAAGTTGATAGTTTTTTTGTTTTTGTTTACAGGCTTTGGCTAATATTCTTAAATTTCTGTCTTTTCTTTCTGCTTACACTGATAGCACCAGTTTTTTAAATTTCCGCAGGTCAATTCACATTTCTTTCCGTTTTAATTATTCTCAAATCTATTTTTGTGATTTTTGTAAAATCAGTATTTTTGTTCTTAATTTGTTGATATTTTCAATATCTGTTTTAGCACACTATTTACATTATTCGGACTATTGCCCTCATCTTAGTCGCCATATTTATCATCCTTCAGTATCTGTCTATATTTCTGAGATGATGTATTATGTACATTATTTACATAATTGGGACTATTGTCATCATCTTTGTCGCCATATTTATCATCCTTCAGTATCTGTCTATATTTCTGAGATGAGGTATTATGTACACTATTTACATTATTCGGACTATTGTCCTAATCTTTGTCGCCATATTTATCCGATCCTTCAGTATCTGTCTATATTTCTGAGATGAGGTATAATGTACACTATTTACATTATTCGGACTATTGACCTCATCTTCGTCGTCATATTTATTACAACGTTTCGGCCGTTGTACGCTCCGGCCTCCTTCAGGTGTTTGAAATGTCGAACTGAAACCTTTATTTCTGATATAATGAGATATGCATACACCTGTGTTCCCCCTCACTAGAATATGATTGGCTGGTGTCCGTTATAAATATCGACGAACGTGTAGGAGAGTCAAGAGAGCCTTAGTCTGAGAGCTAAGTCTATAACGACGCCCATTGGACTACGCCATTGATCTACACTTCTTAACTGCGACTACGACGCGTACCAGTCGATTACTGCTACCCTATTCTACTTGGTTATAGTAGCCAAAACCACTTAGCTACTTCGTTCAAATATATCCCTTTCCGGGACATATCAATTTCGCTCACTGGGGTAGACTGTTCTAGTTCCACGTGCCATGTTTTAATGGATGTCAGCTATCAGTTATCTCCTGTTAATTCCCCTCTGAAAGTTCTCCACTGCCTTAACCGGGTATTAAACTTTGGGTCCTGTCACTGGATCTAACCAACGCCTTTATCCACTGTGCCATGTGTCCTTCAGTTCGACATTCCAACCACCTGAAGAAAGCTGGAGCGTACAACGGCCGAAACGTTGTGATAAATATGGCGACAAAGATTAGGACAATAGTCCGAATAATGTAAATAGTGCATGTAATACCTCATCTCAGAAATATAGACAGTTTTGTTTTAACATTTTCAAACTTTCTAATGCTACATTTTCATCAGCAACAGTGCAATATGTTGTTTCTTAATTGAGGTTATAACATTTTTATAACACATTTCAATATTTATATATCAGGCGAAAAAATAAACAGCATTTTCTATTATATATCCGTATATACTCAGATATCATGCGACCTTCGAAGACTTGATTAATTTTCTGATTTTTTCAGCTTTAATTTTTGTGGGATCTTTCACTAACATAAGGCCATCATCTCTATATAACACTATATTATCAGCGTTAATATCATCGCAGGCGTATCTTATATAAGATAAATAAGCCAACAATATCGAAAGACTCAGCAGAATGTAACGATCCCACGGAAATATTAAATTGATCAACAGAATTGTTTTTAATCCACTGTTCTTTGTTATGGGTGAGAACAAATCTTCTGCAGAAGACAATTAACATATAGAAAATTTAAAAGTCTCAACCTTAAAGTTAAAATCAACGCTAATTTAAAGAAAGTAGATTTCTTTCATGTTACATTAGATCTAGTTAATAATGTATTCCAACCCTACGTGAAAACAAATGCGAATCCAATATACATCCACCTGAATTCTAGTCACTCTCCCACCGTAATCAAACACACACACTACACACATATATTATTATCAATAACTCTTCCAATTCAGATGTCTTTTACAAGTATAGTAAAGTTTACAACAACGCCTTAAAAATAATGGCTATAAGTGCACTGACATCAAATATATAAAACATAACAACAGCGATCGTAGGAATAAGAATAGAAGCGTGAAAGTAATTTGGTACACACCATCATTTAACCAAATGGTTAGTACTAAGTTACGGCAGAAGTTACTCAGTTTAATTGACAAAAACTTCCCCAGACATAATCCACTCAGTAAAATGTTTAACAGAAATACACTGAAACTAAGCTATAACTGTACAGATAGTATTGAAAAAATTATGAAAAACATAAAAATAAAATTTTAAACCAATACAAAAATCTGAATAATAATAGCCATTCTAAAGCAACAAACAACGATAATAACAACTGTAGAAATTATAACGAATGTCCATTGCAAAACCAATGTCAAACTGAGTCTCTTGTTTACCTAAATACTATTTCCACTATAGAAAATCCAACAGTTAAAAAATTTTATATTTGGAGTACAAAGAATTCATTTAAAACTAGGTATTATCAACATATATTATCTTTCCACAATAACGCATACAAAAATATGATGTCCCTTTCTAAATATTTTTGGAACTTAAAAGAAGTTAGCGAAACTCCTACGGTAAAATGGAAAATGCTACAAAAGCTACCACCTGTAATTCTTTAAATATAACCTTGCTTCTTATGTTTACATGAAAAATTAGAAATTATCCGATTTGCTGGCAAAAAAATCTCTGTTAAACTAAAAAAGCGAATTAACCGAAAATTACCGTCCTAGTTTATCTTTTACCCTGAAATATATCTAAACATTTAAAAAAATAGATATTATTATCATTCTTATAGCCATAATTTATAAGTAAATAACGGTCCACCCTCTACGAGTATTTGTCTTATTTTTTTTATTTAGATTTAATATTGGTATGTATTGCCGTCCAATTACTATTATTTATATCTTATATAGATGTTCCACATTTTAATTCTATCTATAGGTTCCTTTATGACGCTTCATGAATCTGAAATTAAAAAAAAAAAAAATTATGTCGAAATTAACTTTACGTCTGATTGTCCTCCTTCCCCTCTCCTCTCGCCTTTTGAAAAATTGAACATGTCACATTTGTCTACAATCACAATACATTTGTTGATTACATGTTTTCCGTATTTGCCAATAGTGACCTGTCTAAGTTGTGGTGTATCCTGTCACGTAAAAAATACTCCCCACCTTCACCAAGCTGAGCTTAATTTTCTATTTAGCGTAGATTCGACATTTAATTGGTTGATCAAGACAAACCCACAAGTCTATTTTTAGTTCTGATCTTGAGTTTTCTCATCCCCTCCTCCGTTTATATTTCGGAAAAGAGGTAAAACTTTGCTTTTGAAATTTTCTTAACATTTATTTAATCACCAGAAAATTACCATCAACTGAAGAGGTAAAAGTAGTGTCGTAACACGAAAGCTATTGTGTAGCGTTTTCAGCATGATTTTTTTATATCTTCCAATAAAATAATAATAATATATTGCTCGACTTTGTATCCAGCACTTTTTATAAGTAAATGCTACGAACAGCGGAGTTTTACTTCATCTGTTGTTTCTCTCATTTCTATATATATATATAATTTCTCAGAGTTAACATGTAGAAAAAGACAATATTTATAAATGTAAAAGACAATGGGAAAACTGTAATAGTTGCCGACGCGTTTCGTCCGATTTAGACTTTTTCAAGACGAAACGAAATGAATTTATTAAAGTAACTAATAATAACAAAACAAAATGTCCTTAGCACATGGAAGAATTTAGAGAACGCTATTTTCATACTGTTAACTGAAAATTACGTCAATTACTGTCATGTATGGAGATATTGTATTTATTGCTGTGTTTATGGATTCAAACATTTTCTTTTGATTTCTTGATACTGTTCTGTACGTTTGTTTGGGAGAGTAGTAATTCTGTTAAAAAAAGAGAATAACTCACTCAGAAGGAAAATCCTCGAGTGTGCCGCCATTGAATATTACCCAAATATTAATCAACACCCAGGCTTTTTCCCTATTTCACCTTCCTTAACAGAATATATATAATATATATATAATTGTGTACTTGACTAGCAATCCTACTTATATAAAGGGTGATTCATTAAGACGGATTATATATAAGGGTGTTTCATTAAGACGGATTAAAGTCAGCAGTAAAAAGAAATCAGTGTTATTGGTGAAAATTTACTTATTTCTATATTGCATCATGTTATTTAAGTCATGGCAATTATGTTTGAAAAATAATATCGCCCAAATGTCCGCCAAATCTGAAAGAAAAAGAAAAAAAATCATTAGAGGCTTAAACTTAATTCATATTTAAAATCGGTCCAAGTTATTGGAACACCCTTTGCAAGTTTCATTAAAAACGACTGACAAGGTACTGCGGTTCAGTTGATTTATTTAATTTTTCTTCTGTTCTTTTCTGGACATAAATTATGTAGAAGTAGTCGAATCTTCTGCATGTCCGAGCGCATTCGTCTATACTTTTAGCCATTATCAAGGATAATTTTATCTTGAATTTTATCTGAATGTATGGATACTTTTATGTATGTATCTAGAGATATAGGAATGCTTTATTTTCCAAACACAGTCAACACTCCATATGCAACATACTCATTGATAATACAAATATAATAGCCTCATGCACATGTAAAAATAGGCTAAACATAATATAAACATTATTAATAAAAGAAAGCCAACACTCAGTAAAATCAACTATGAACATGGCCACAATATTCTGATATATATATATATATATATATATATATATATATATATATATATATATACATATATATATACAGACGTGTTGCATACTTCTAAAAGAGGGCACAGAATATTGTTTTCCATCCAGATAAGAAGAAAGCGTTAAATATAGATAACTATTCTCATGAGTCAATTTTGTACTGGTACAATGAGATATTAAACGGAAGATCGAATGAGGAAGGAATGATAATACTGATGATAATTATATATATATATATATATATATATATATATATATATATATATATATATAATTATATATATATATATATATATATATATATATATATATATATATATGTGTGTGTGTGTGTATAATGAAATATGTATGAATACATGTTATTTAATGAAATATGTATGAATATATATATATATATATATTTTTAGGATATTACTTCGAAAACATGCCATTGCAGTTGTGTTTCGATTAGTATCCTATATATATATATATATATATATATATGTATGTATGTATGTGTGTGTGTGATGAAAATGTAGTTATAAGTTATACTATATATGTGGGTTAAATTGTTAAATATCAGAGATAGAGCATATGTAAATATAAAATTTGTCTCTGAATTCAACACTCACTAGCGACAGTCTATTCTTTTGAAGATGGCTTTGAAGTATGAAACAGACTATCGCCGTTGCCTTTTGTCGTATATATATATATATATATATATATATATATATATATATATATGCGTGTGTGTATGTGTGAGAGAGAGCGAGAGAGACATGAAACTGAAGATCAAATGAGGAACGAATAATAATGATAATATATATGTGTGTGTGTGTGTGTTGTGTTTGTGTGTGAATTTGAACTCAATTCTCCGTGTGCTGACATCTCTTTTCCTCATATTGTATAGAATGGATCTAAGAGAGAAATAAGGAAAAGAGGAAGGAAGGAAGGAAGGAAGGAAGGAAGGAAGGGCTGGAGAGAGGGAATAGTTGAGAAAGTAAGAAGAAGCAAAGGAATAATCGTAGTTATTGAACATAAAGAAATAGTCCTCCAAAACTTCTGGCAATTGACCAATTCTCGTAGTCTTAATTACAGTGGCCAAGACGTGCGATTCCATTGGTTCCAGTTGGCGCCTTGACCATTCGATTTTTTTATTCTTATGTGATTGCATACTGCTTTCATATAGACCAGAGTCTCCTTGCCTTTTATACGTTTTTTTTTTTTTAAATATGTCTTACCATCACTGTATAAATCTCCATACTTAAAGCCAATCTCCTCGCCACGTTTATTTTTTTAGTTAAAAACTACCTATTCGCTAACATTTTTCTGTCTGGTTCTACCGCTGTGTTTGTGAGAATTGTATAGTCGACAGTGGTTTTTCCCGTAATAATCACACTAATATAAATATATACACACATTAAAGTTTACTTGGAAGCAAATGTTTGTCCAAAGGAGATAAAATAAAACGTAGCATACAATACGTAATTTCTTGTCCCTAAACAGAAGTGTGTAGAGTTGAATGCATAAGATTTAAAGTTTATCTAGATTAACAGTGTTTTTTTACAACTTGAGATTAACGTTATAATACTTTGTAGTCAGCAAAAGGGACAGCCCAAAGAGCCAGCAATATAATGGGAACGTCAAAATCAAGAAGGTACAAACATTCAACTAACTGTATATTGTGGTATTGCATGTTCGAATCCTGCCGGAGATGGCATATCTTTCTTTAATAAGATTTCTAGAGGATTCAGGCCGGTAGACATAAATAAATAAATATACTGTTTAATAAATAAAGCGAGCGTCTATTCAAATATGAGTGTCCACCTAATATAACTTTTAAAGTAATAAAAATATGTCGAATTAATAAAGACACCATTAATTCTTTAGAAAATGACCTTGTTTACATGTGGATTGAAAACTGAGAGGATATGATAATTTCGAGGAATCGATAACGAGAATGGTCTCGTTTAAAAACTCTGTTCAAAACTTGCTTGATGGGAAAAGCTTGGCCGAGACATTTATATCACATAGGAACGAACGACGGTCTGTCAAGAGGGAAGTAGTTTCAAATTTCGGCGTTGGGCGCCATTTTTTTAAAATCTTTAATATGATTTCTCGAATACACATATAAATAATAAATATATAATGATTTAAAATGAAATATAATAAATAAATACTATAAATAATTTAAAATAAATCTAAAATATAATAATTTAAAATAAATATATAATAAATACATTTTCCACACCGGAATATTTATTATTAATATGACTTATAGTTTTATATATATATATATATATATATATATATATATATATATATATATATATATATATATATATATAAAACCAGACCACTTTAAGGTTCCATTATAATAATTTATTTCACTAGAGCCCTTTTAAATATATATATATATATATATATATATATATATATATATATATATATATATATATATTATATATATATATATATATATAAAAAAAAACAGACCACTTTAAGGTGCCATTATAATAATTTATTTCACCAGAGCCCTTTCAAATATATATATATATATATATATATATATATATATATATATATATGAAGAAATATAGTTTTATGGTGTGCTATGGGATAACGTGCTCAATATCAGGGATAGAGTGTGGCCTGACTATTGCATCTAGCATGAAAACAAACTGCCACCTCTATGTTGAATTTATGTTCACTTATATATATATATATATATATATATATATATATATATATATATATATATATATATATAGTTGTGTGTTTTTGTGTATGTGTATGTAAAAAGGTATAAAATTTAGGTTATATACAAGCAAGGTTTAAAGACAAAATAACGGTAAATTATACTGATGTCGGTTTTAGCGAAAAAGAAACTGAATATGATGCTATGTTTTGAATAGCAAACACAAACTAATGTCTAGAGTTGGGTCTATATTTACAATACCGACAGATAGATAGATAGATAGATAGATAGATAGATAGATAGATAATGAGAGAAGGAAACGCGTGTATCTGATCGCTTTATTCGAGAAGAAAAAGATTAAAACATTACATTGTGATCCTCTCAGCGACCTCTGGTGGCGGCAGAAATGCGTTCTGTCGGCTACAATAAAGCTATACTGAACCCTGGTGGGGAAGGAGACGAAAATAAAAGAGCTGGGTCGGATGGGATTCGGATCTGATGGGTAGGTGGTGCTAAGGGTGTGAAGAGGGAAGGGCCCAATTTTGCCAGCGTTGGCGCGTTCAGCCAGCACGTGATAGGTCAGACTACCAATCATTGGTCACTGGTTTCTCTGGAGTTAATACAAGCCTTTATATTCTTTGTCTGCAATTGTTGTCTTTGTTTGTTTACCGAATTGTATGTTAACGATATATATATATATATATATATATATATATATATATATATATATATATAACTAGATGAAATTTGTGAAGTAACACGTGCGGGAGGCAATGTCTTTTTGCTTACTTGCCAGAGTCTGATGAATAACTTACTAGCAATTCAGAATCTGGGGTGGGCCGTCCAAAAAGTAGCCGGTTGTTGAACAGAATAAATAATAGACAACTTGAAAGTGTTGGTTTCTCGTTTTGAAATAACCAGAAATATTTGAAGGCAATGTTGAAAGATATAGACAAAAAAAAAACCCCAAAAAACCCAGAAAGTGAAAATGAGAGAGAGAGAGAGAGAGAGAGAGAGAGAGAGAGAGAGAGAGAGAGAGAGAGAGTGAGTGAAAAAAAAGAGAGTGAGAGAAAGAAAGAGAGACAAAATGAAGAGAGAGCGAGAGAAAGAGAAAGTGAGAGAGAGTGGAGTGGGAGAGAGAGAAAGAGAGGGAGAGAGAGAAAGAGAGAATGAGAGTGAGAAAGACTGAGAAAAAGAAAGAGGTTGAGAGAGAGAAAGAAAGACTCAGAGACAGAGTGAGAGTGCGAGAGTGTGAGAAATAGTGAGAGATAAAGGAGAGTGTGAGAGAGTGTATGAGAGAATGAAAGAGAGAGTGAAAGAGATAGTGAGAAAAAAAAAGAGATAGTCAGAGAGACAAAGAGAAAATATATTTTTCAATGAACGACAGAGCCAAAAAAACAACAAGGGAAAGAAACAGTAACAGAAACGGAGAAAGACTCCTTTCAATCGTGTGATTGAAAGGAGTCTTTCTCCGTTTCTGTTACTGCTTCTTTCCTTTGAGATTGATTCATTTTTTACAGTTTATCAACCTTATGCATGTTATTTAAAGGCAGAAAATATTTTAGGATCGTAAGAATGTTTTGAAGATAATAATGATATACGTATATAAATCCTACTAATTAATCCCGGAAAAGGAGAGAAAAGGAGGATTCAAACCTTTCCCAAGAGTTTTTCCACGTAAGTCAATATAACGAACCCGACTTGAATTGAAACTCGGCTCTTTGTTTTACAGTTCAGTGTCGTTCTCCATTAAACAACCAAACATCCAAGCTTACAGCATCTGGTATTCCCAAGTGGTCACCCATCTTGGTACTGGCCAGGCTTGAAGTTGTTTAACTTCGGATATCTTAGGACAATCGGTGTTTCAAAGTGATATGACAGTAGGCCTAAGGAAAGAGAAAGGAGATAGTTAGGGAAAAATAAAAAGTAATCGAAAAAGAAGGAGTAATAAGTCGAGAGAAAGAGAGCTGTCGAAAGTAAGAGAGAGAGACGAGGAGTTAAAGAGAGAAAAGATGAGTGAAAAGGATAAAAAGAAAAAGAGAATATAATATATATATATATATATATATATATATATATATATATATAGAGAGAGAGAGAGAGAGAGAGAGGGAGAGAAGTAAAAAGAAAAGGAAATGAAAAAAAGAAAGAAGGAAGAAAGATACTGATTTATACTTTTTATGTTTTTCCTGGTTTCGTTTTATTCTCAACTATCTTTTAATATGTGTTATTGGTAAGGATTTTATTAGATTTCTTTTATTTTTGCTGGTTTGATTGGTTAATTGGTTATATACGATTTATTAAAAAAAATGGAAGCATGTTTTTAAATCACCCCCCCCCACCTAAACAAGGCAATACAGCCACTACCACGCATAAGAATCAAACATCCAACATTAATAAAATGCTATTATATTTAGCAGCAAATATACTTAAGACGTTTTATTAAAGTAAAACTATATCAAGATATCTCATTTGAAGACGCAAAGATTGGTTGAGAGATTTTGTTTAGCGGCATATCAACATCTCTGTGGGTTATTTTATGCCGAAATCTAAATATTTTAAACGAAACTTTATTCCTTCAGTTACAGATAAAATGTATTGTTGGCCATTCTCCTATAAAATATATCGTTGGTAATTTTGTTTAAAAAATCTACTGTTGATAATTTTACTATAAATAGGTATTGTTGGTAACTTTGTATAAAAATGTATTGCTGGTATTTTTACTATAAAAATTATTTTTATATTTTCATAGTTTTTCGTATTTGCATAGGAGTTCACTCTTTACCCATAGGTGGGACACTAACAGAAGCTATGTCGGGTCAGGGTCAGGATAGACCTGGAAACAACAGCAATTAAAAGCTAGTTTCACGCTCCTCAACAACTCCAATCTTTCAATCAGAGGCCTTGCTGCTGGATGTAGTTTATCGTCATACCCAGAAGACACAAAGAAGAGACATTTGAAAATTATGAATCTGACATAGGGCATAAAACAAAACCTTTTTGATAATAGCTAGGGAAAGCTGAACGTTTTCTGACACTGGGCAATTTATATTTAAATATGTAACGGAAAAAAAGCCCTAAAAAATCTTTTATTGGTCTTCAAACAAATTTGTATAAATGAAAAACTGTTTCTTGAATATACCCATTTTATTCTAAGTTGTTATCACTGATGATGGTGATATTTCATCATCCCAGAAATAAAGATCTGAAATTTCATCATTCTAAAGACAACCTTTCCACCTGTGATGGATGATTCATGATGATGATGACATTTCATTATAAAAACGACCCTTCCACCACAAGCAAAAGAGCAGTAGTAAAAGGAACATCACAGACAAGACGTATCTTCACTCCTCGAACATCCAGAGTTGGCGGTTTCAAAGGCTTCCCCTAACCACAAAATTCTCGGAGCAATTATAAACAAGTAATCCCAAATTTTAACGAAACAAAAAGAGACAATAACCCTGAGAATATTTAGCACATAAAAACAATATATTGAAGAACATCATGGAAAGAAAAATACACATTCTTGTCATTAATTTCAACACGTGTCTCAAAGTCTTATTGTTGTACGTTATTGTTGTACGTTTTATTAATTTCATTTTCAGTATAAAAAAAAGAGAAAAGAAATCCTCTATCAACTACTAATACATGTAACACAGGATAACTTACAGTGACAACTTAACATTTGATCCCGTTAAAAAGTTTTGTAAACATCACTAGTGATAATATAACGCGGAAATTTAAACAAACACAACTTTCTCGCCTGTTTTGTTAGTATATTTTGGGGGCTTTTGAAATGAACCATTTTCCTATTCCAATGCGAATTCGGTTTTCAATGTCCCATTTTCCATCATCAACACTTACTAAATATTTAAACTTCTTTACTTGTTTGATTATGACATCTCCAATTCGTACACGAGCTGAAAAATGTTAGAGATATCAGTAGGTTTTCGTGTACGATGCGATTTCGTTTACAATACGACTCTCTATTTTTACATTTTTTAAAATAAGTAAAACGCTTCCATGTTATATTCATGAGTAAGTCTATCGTCACATTAATATGGGATGTGTGAAGCGATCAGTTTGTACGATGTATCGTCTTATTTTTAAGCCGATTTAAATTGTCACTAGAAACTTCAAACTTGGATATATTTAGCTGCTTAAGGTAAAAGCAACGATAAAGGGTGTCTGTCACGAAAATATATCCAAAGATCATATTACTTATTTAGGAAAAATAATGCCACACTAATCGTTCCCGACAAGCAAAAAAAAAAAAAAAAAAAAAGAAAAAAAAAAAAAAAAAAAAGAAGAAAAAAAGAAAAAGAAGAAAAAAAAATGAAAAGAAAAGGAAAAAAAAGGAAAAAAGAAAAAAAAAGGAAAAAAAGAAAAGAAAATGGCAGTTTTAGAGTAGGGGCTTTAAATAAAGACTAAAAAAGAATTATATGAGTAAATAAAATAGCTATTTCCGTGTATCAATTGTTAGCAGAACAGTTAAGAATAAACTAGAAATGTACACTACTCGTACGGATCCTCCGTGGCGTTAATAGACTTCCCCGTGGAGTATAAGGTGTATAGGGCGACGGAAAACATGTCCAGAGCCTCTTTACGTTAGCTGTTGCTGTCATTTTCGTGGCAAGACTACTTTTTTACGGGGCTGAGAGGACAGCTACACGGGCAACTGGTTTTGATTTCAGAGAAGTGTTGCTAACCAAGTCTAGAGAACCCGGGCCTGTCCTGGGGGGAAAAGAGGAATACTCGTATTTTCAGAGGGTACTTCTAGGAAATTGAATGTAACGAATCCTACCGGAATTTGAAATCGGCACGCTGACGTGAGGTTTAAACGGCCTATTGACGATGACTGGAAACGAGCCACAGTTTCAGGGTGAGAACGCATAATCTGGCGCGACAAAGTCTATTGAACAAGATCCGTACGTGCAATCGTTATGATAAATTTTGAATTCGCGCCAACCCACCGATGGGGGTATTCCGAACAGATCCAAAAACACAGTACCCCTTACAAGGCTTGATTTAACCCGGGGTATCATTTTTCAGGCACGCTCAAATTGTGCCATAAGTTGGTTGACGTTATCAAGAAGTCAGTTCCTTTACAAATCGGCTCTGGTGAGATTTGAACAGGAACGCTAGGGCTCCAAAAGAACTGCCACATTTGTTACTAATAAATTGGAAGAGAATTGTATAAAATAATTATAGTTAAGATGCAATTTGCTCAAGGAATTTGAGTCCACAATGTTTCTCACACATATTTGAATAATATGTTACTTCAATGCAAGTGACACGAATCTAACCTATAAGAAATAGTCAAGCACAACATACCATTAATCTGCATCCTTTGCTTTTTATCATTTTAATCTTGATCTCTGACGAAGTTTTAATATAGTGAAACATGTTATATATATATATAACATCATATACAATTTTAATACAAATATCATATATGCAGAGTATAAAAGTGGACATTGTAGTCAACACCCAGAGCATGAAACAGACTGTTGTTTCTGGTTGTTGACTTCAATGTCCATTTTTATAATTATAAACGCTCTACTCCTGATTTTGAGAAATATAAATATATTACACATCAATACTATCGTTTATCATATATATATATATATATATATATATATATATATATATATATATATATATATATATATGTATACACGCGTACCTAGAATAAATCTGTCTTATATAATGCAACATAATATAAAAAAAGATTGATACAAATATTATATATATATGGAACAGTGTTCCTTGGTTTATATATATATATATATATATATATATATATATATATATATATATATATATATGTATCAGTTAATATATATTTATATATATGTCAATCTATACATTTATATATATATACACATTTATATTGATTGATAGATAGAAATAATTATATAATGTTTGTATTTATCATTTTCTATGTCTATCTATCTATCTATCTATCTATCTATCTATCTATATATATATATATGTGTGTGTATATATATATATATATGTGTGTGTATATATATATATATATATGTGTGTGTATATATATATATATATATGTGTGTGTATATATATATATATGTGTGTATATATATATATATATGTGTGTGTGTATATATATATATATATATATATATATATATATATATATATATATATATATATATATCAGTTGATATATTTATATATGTCAATCTATACATTTATATATATATATTATTTATATTGATTGATAGATAAAAATAATTATATAATGTTTGTATTTATCATTTTCTATGTCTATCTATCTATCTATCTATCTATGTGTGTGTGTATATATATATATATATATATATATATATATATATATATATATATGTATTTAGGATAAATTTGTATTTTGAGTCATTGACCGAATAAACGTTCTGTTTGCGGATATTTATCCGAGGATAAATGCATAAAATATGGATGATCTAAAGATGGACTCATTTCCATTTCGAGGCAATAACGATTCACTGAAGTCTCATGAATATCTTATAGCAGGCAAAACTCTTGAACTAATCTTTGTATGGAAATGTGTTTCACCATGTCAAGAGTGAATGATTACCAGTGTCGAAAAGAAAACACATAAACCGGTGTGGTTTTTTTTGGCATTTAGCTTTTTACCACTTTTACAACTCAATATCATTTGACAGTGAAGGAAATAAATAGAGGAAAAGGGTTCTCTTTGCCTGTCATATGCTTACTCCTTACCTGATTTTATGTGAATCTAACCGCCGCGTCATACACGTTTATAAATAAAAACTTGTGCGGTGTAATATTCTGTCGATATATATTTTTAGCTTTGTTCCCATGCAATAAGAAATATGTCATCAAATAGACAAAATCCAACACACTCATATAAAACCATGCACCGCACACACATACACGCACACACACACACATATGGTTGTATGTATATATATATATATATATATATATATATATATATATATACACACATATATATATATGTGTGTGTGTGTATATATATATATATATATATATATATATATATATATATATATATATATACAAAGTGAATGGACACTCTCTTTGTCGCTTTCGTATGAGGATTCGGCAGCTCATCCAGATTAGCCGCGCCTATGATTTGGTTGTGGTGATGAAGGTTTATACAGAATCAACCGCACTTTTCGGGAGAAGAGAAATGATAGAGCTAGTTCACATATATTTATACGACCATCTAATGATTGCATGGAAATGTGTTATACTATATATTCAAATATTCAAATATATTAAAACTTTGCTTATTTTATTCATATATATATATATATATATATATATATATATATATATATATATATATATATATATATATATATATATAAATAAAAAAAAGAACAGTAAGATATATAATCCGGTGTTCTTATAGGTATTTTATTTTTACAAAATAGTGCTCGATGTAAATTTACAGAGCATTAATATTATATATTAATTGATTTAAAATATGTTTTTTCGCCACACAGTTCTAACCATGTTTCAAAAATGGAAGCTAAAAGCCACGAATTTAATTTTGCAATAAAATTAAAGACATTAGTCCCATTTCATCCTCAAGGGAATTTTGGAGTAACTTTTAAAATTACTGGGTTTTAAAGACACAGCAAAAATCACGTTTCCATGGTTACAGAAAAATCTACTTCGACTGGACAAGGGGTGTTTGGGTTTTACTTATGTCTGCATCAATGTATCGGTTATTAGCTACATTTTGGTAAGGGGTAGGGATGTATTTTTCAATGAAAACTGACATCCGTTAAATGCATGTCGTCTCGATTTTTTTTAAATTTATTGTTAACGGCATAAAAAATTCTTACGGCATTTTTTTCTATTTATAAATTTAAAGATTTTCGCGGGTGTTCAGATTAGAATACTTTTTATTTAACTACGATTTGAAATATTCTCATTTTTAATTTTTATTATACTATATTTTTTTTAAGAACAGTTAAATGTATTAGAATCCTTTATAGTATGTAGGATTATTTTTACATCAAGTATAAGTATGTATATTAGGTTACATTTTTTATTTTATTTTTTAATTTTATTTTTTATATTATTTAAGTAAAATTTATGACAATGACGTCAAAAATAGTTACTTAATTTCACTGATTTAGTAAACTTGTATTTTTTTAATTTTTTTTTAATTCTTACGACCAATTTGACATCACAATGGATCACTTGACTCTGCTGAGTCTTTTGACCTCATTAGTCTTTTTATATTATACAACCTTACAGCGCACTATGATATTAATACAAATGACATAGGTTTCTACAGAGACGATGGACTTATGGTTATTAGAAACTCAACTAACTTCAAAATAGATAAAATTAGAAAGTTATTATATAAAGAATTTAAAAGCATGGGCTTAAATTTACGGTTAGTACTAAATTTAAAAAAGTGGACTTCCTAGATATAACATTAGATCTAAATAAAAATACATACACACCTTATAAAAAACCCAACACCAATCCTTTATACCCTAAAGATGCCAGAAGATGTAAGCTTTTGAATGACCCATGTCCTTTGTACTTACATGAGAAACAATATATTACTAGGTTTATATATATATAAAAAAATAAAAATAAAAGTTTACTAAATCAGTGAAATTAAGTAACTAGTAATTAGATAGATATAAGTTATTAGAATGTATGGTGTCAAAATGCTAGTCCTTTTTCCGTAGTTTCCTACTGGGAAAGCATTTGTAGGCAGGCAGTTTTTTTTAATTTTTTTTTTTTTTTTATCTTAAATTGCTCGATATCAAAAGGTAACGATAGACCCGAAAATAGAATTAATGTTAAGTTATTTATTACTTAACTGAGGGCTGTAGATTCAATCATACCGACTTCGTAGTTTCTTGAGCACATATTCTTTAGGCTTCTCTGCTGCTGAGAATTATATATATATATATATATATATATATATATATATATATATATATATATATATATATATATGTATGTATTCCAGATTATGTAACAGCGTTTCCCCTAGCGAGGAATGTTTGAAATTGTCGCCACTTTGTATCTTTCAATTTCGCATACGCGCATTGTTTGTTTTTGATTTTCTTAATAGTAATGTCAGTTGGGTACCGTCGATGAGAGAAAGTGTGTCATGACTCAATTCACTCCGCCAGAAATTTGGAAATGTCATGATGTACTGCGTGGCATTTGCACCGGAAGCTCTAGTATGAACATTTCACGGTGTTTGGGTGTCAATCTGAGGACAGTGCAGAGCATTCGGAAAGAGTTGGATGAGTCTGATGGTGATTACGAAGGCACGGCAGCTCGAGAAACACACTCTAATCGTTCTGATAAGAAAAGAACTACCGGATTTGTTAGTTAGGCTCTCAACACAGGGGACTACATCAAGTGCGCTGAGGAGTTAGTGTTGCCCTGGATCAAGAGTGTGGCTGCTTATATCTGGCAACCGGACTCTGCACCATGCCACACAAGCAGGAGAACCCAGTTATGGCTGTCAGACAATTTCTGGGACCACGTCATGCCTTACATCTGGGAACAATTGACAATAACCGGATGTTAAAGATTTCGTTTGCAGGCTTATATTAGATCATGCAAATGGGATTGAAGTCATAGCGATTTGTCCTTTTACTGGTGCACGCAGAACGCCGAGGTAGAGTTGCCAGCTGCGCGTCGTGGTGTAGAGATGCGCAGGGAGTTGGTAGGAGAACGCTAGATTTCACGCTGGTTGAGGGGAATAGCTGAGCTGTGAGTGGTAGCAGGAATTGTCCAAAATTGTCACCTGCCTACTTACCAAGTTTACTACTTATCTACCTAGCTCAGATTCCATGGCAAGTCAACACCCTCGTCACACCCTTTACTCTGTGGTTTATCTTTTCAGAAGAAATTATAAGCAGACACTATTTCAGTTTCATGATCTTCGTCATTTTGTCGCGTTCCAGAGGGTGCGGCCATAGCAATCTTATATCTAGTAAGCAACGTTTCCGGCACGATGTTCAGGTCTTTCTGACACTTTGCGTTCGATTGATCCAAAAACTGATCAAGACTCCTTTTGGTAATTCCTTGCTTTTCTCCTGTCATAAAAGGTTAGATGTAAACCGCATGATGATGAAAAATTATATAAAGAAGAGGCATTTGTTTTAGTCAACTTTTCCAGCGTCCTGGGTATGACGATAAATTACGTCCAACAGCATCCCCAAACCCAGAT
This sequence comes from Acanthosepion pharaonis, assembly GCA_903632075.3. Lineage (NCBI taxonomy): Eukaryota > Metazoa > Mollusca > Cephalopoda > Sepiida > Sepiidae > Acanthosepion > Acanthosepion pharaonis. Next base: position 935,759 of record CAHIKZ030001358.1, on the reverse strand, counting down.
CTCGTCCTGGGTATGACGATAAACTACATCCGCGTCCTGGGTATGACGATAAACTACGTCCAACAGCAAGGCATCAAAGAATGTTGCCAGCTGTACGTCTTTGAAAAAATATTACCGGCTATACTTTTTTTTTGAAAGAATAGTGTTAACAGCTATACGTTTTTGAAAAAATAATATTACCAGCTATACATTTTTGAGGAAAAACAATATTATTAGAAATAGATTTTTGACAAAACAAAAATATTACCAAAAAAAAAAAAAAAAAATTTGTCGGCATTAAATGACCCATTGATGTTGATGTGCCATAAAACAAAACAAGCCAATCAACCTTTCCAGACCCATCCCAAATTAGTGGGTGAGCAGTGCATCCCTAGATAAAGCTGCTCAGACACTAAGGACTCTGCCGAAGCATCTTGCTATTTGATCATCAAAATCAGTGACGTTAAAAAATTCCATAAGCCGATCGTCCATCTACATAACTGCATACATACATGCATAATTACTTACATACCTACTTAAATAGACCGTGAAAGAGAATAGCTAAATAAATATATATATATATATTGGAAACTGGATTTGAGTCTTTATTTCTCACAGTGGCGTTTATTGTCACCTTTCCCGCTTTTGTGAGCGGCCATTTGCCGTTTTCTGTGTACACTGACCTGAATGGGAACAGATGCACGCCATTTCATTGTCCGTTTTGGGAAAAACCGAGAGAGTGCCTCGATATAGGTTGACACGAATTCATTGCTAGCTCATATGCCTCAAGATGAAGATGAAGAAAACAAACAAATGAAAGTACCAGGATCTCACCCAGAAACGGAAGAGGCTGACTGATGGTTTGTACCTGTAGTAACCGCATCATTTAGAATCGTACCAGAGACGTTGAAAATAAGCTTGGGGAAATAGCACAAACGGGGTTTGGATTGAAATTATCCAAAGCAAGATGTCGCTTGACCTCGAGAATTCATAACAAGTTGCTGTCATTCGATAGGCAACTCTATGAAAAGTTAAATAATAAAGAAGTGTTAAAAAAATGAACAAATTCGATAAAGAAAGAATGAAAGAACGATAAAGAAAGACATTTGAAAATGAAGTCAGCAAAGAGAGGAAATTATGAATAAAGAAAATAAAGTAGGCGAAAAGCCAGGAAAGAAAGTAAAAAAAAAAAAAAGAAGAAAGAAAAGAAACATAGAATATAGAAGAATGAATGAAGATGTATAGCGCCGGGAAGCATAACTAAATGAAAAATATCGTAAAAAGGGGAAAAAAAAGTCCAAACGTTGATATTTGGTGTATGAAAAAAAAATTGCAAAAAGAAATAAGTCGTTGCTGATTAATGATTTTTGCAAAAAAAAATGCAGCTGACACTTTTGAAGTATTTTACTTCAGGCGCTCCAATAACCGCCATTTTAATTAGGAGTAAACACCGTACCCAGGTATTCATTCCTACGGATAACAATTATTAAGAACATCGACTAAAAAATTGATTTCCCAAGAGTTTAGTTCAGTATGACACATTTTCTTCTTTCTTTGGTGGCATACTATTTATATGCGATGACAGGACCGAAATATGGTATTTAAAAGACTGACTTCGTGTTAACTTATGTATCCGATTTGTAAGACAGCAACCGATTAATAAGAACATCAATTATCTCATTTTCTCTATGAGGTTATAGTAAAGCGAAGGCAGAGTATAAAAAAAGAGTATATCATTCAGCATATGTGAACTGGTTTTGAAGCAAGAACTGAGTGAATATACGTCTTTGAGAGACACAAATGTGTTGCTATTTGCAGTGTTGTATTGTCTTTATTATTATCTTTACATTAGAACTTGATGTTTAATGTTAAGAGAGACAGGATTAAATCCAGAGGGACTCACAATAATATTAGTCTTCGAAAAGTAAATTAAAAAAAAATAGAAACTGCTTCTCTGTGAAAAGAGACAAGATAGAAGGTAATATGGGATTCTTTTTTATGTACTTACAAAAGCTGTTTCGGAAAATTCTGGAACTAGGAGGGCATAGAAGATTCCATGTCTTATTCCAATGATAGGAAAAAGCTGATTCATTTGTCGTCAGTGGTTCTCGTTGATAAATACATGAAATCTATCTATCTATCTATCTATCTATCTATCTATCTATCTATCTATCTATCTATCTATCTATCTCTCTCTCTCTGTCTGTCCTCTCTCTCTCTCTCTCTCTCTCTCTCTATATATATATATATATATATATATATATATAAATGAAAATAAGAAAACGCATTTCGTCCAATGTCCAACATTGGACGAAACGCGCCAGCCACTATTACAGTTTTTCTATTGTCATTTACATTTATAAATACTGTCTTTTCTACAGGTTAAATCTGAGACATTTTCATATATATATATATATATATATATATATATATATATATATACGTACGTCCGCGTCAAGGTCGTTTGAGTGTTGACTTTGAGATTTTGAGTTTTTCAGAGCGAAAATGTCAGAAAATTTCAGAAAAGATATATATATATATATATATATATATATATATATTTTTTTGAAATTTGAAAAATGTCAGAAAATTTCGAAAAATGAATTTTATTCCCGGAGTTGTTTTTTCGGTTTTCTTTTGAATTTGTAGGTCTGATGAATTGATCGTATTTACGATTCCAATGGAATAAATTATGACCATGGAATATTAGTATCTAAGCCTTTTTTATTATATATATATATATATATATATATATATATATATATATATATATATATATATATATTTTTTTTCGAAATTTTCTGACATTTTCCGATCTGAACGCGCAAAATACCAGAATCAAATATATATATATATATATATATATATATATATATATATATATATATATATATATATATATATATATATCGTTTTTTGAAATCCCAGAATCAAAACTCAAGCGAGCTTGAAACGGAAGTCCTTCTGTTCGACTAAAACAATGCTCGGGCGTCACAGTAGCAGATTGGCCGAGGTTCAGCACTAAATTAATGCTCAAGAGCCGCTCAAGTTAATGGCTTACCGAATGCCGTTTGGAATATGAATGTAATAGGAAGTTGTAGGAATGGAATATTTTGAGGATTAAGATAATAAATAACGATTGAACCTTCAAGTTAAAATTGTTGCGTCCAGGGACAAAAAAAAGAAACCTTGCGGGAGTCTGTTATATACTGCTACGATCTGTCAACCATTTTAATTATTCCAGAATCGTATCAATACAACGTTCATGAACTTCGCGTAATGATTAAATCCAAAACCTATCGATAGACTCACTCAGTAGACTGGGTACAAATACATTATTTACATTATTCAGACTATTGTCCTCATCTTTGTCGCCATATTTATTACAACGTTTCGGCCGTTGTACGCTCCGGCCTTCTTCCTCAAGGACACATGGCACAGTGGATAAAGGCGTTGGTTAGATCCAGTGACAGAACCCAAAGAGTGTGAGTTCAATACCCGGTTAAGGCAGTGGAGAACTTTCAGAGGGGAATTAACAGAAGATAACTGATAACTGACATCCATTAAACATGGTCCGACATTCCAACCACCTGAAGAAGGCCGGAGAGTACAACGGCCGAAACGTTGTAATAAATATGGCGACAAAGATGAGGACATTAATCCGAATAATGTAAATAATGTACATAATATCTCATCTCAGAAATATAGACAGATATTGGGTACTAGTAGTTATTAGTTAATTTCTGTTGATTGATACAAAGATGATATTCTGGTCCTTAAAGAATTATCTTAATGAAAAACTTCTAGGGAAACCTAAAAAAGGTAGCGAAGAGAATTCTATGCTGATGATGAGAAAAAAAAAATGAAAGGAAGATGGAATTATAAAGTTGCCTGAAATACGGCGGGAGATTTGAGAGCAAAGCTGGTAATATTTTGTTCCAGAATGTTAACCCTCGCAAAAACACGTCTTATTTCTAGTTAATAAACTAAAAAAAAAAAAAAAGAAGTTAAGCAATTTAATAGTGGGGCGACTACATCAAAAATCAATACCTGCATCTACTGCAAAGGAAGCTGGGTCATTGCGTCGTATCGGAAGATTTTTCACGCCAGAATCCAACTTGAACATTTATAAATCTACCATTCATCCATGCATTGAATAGTGTTGCCATATATGGCTCAGTGCCCCTGCTCTTGACAAAATCCAATGAAGGTCTCTAATGTAATCGATCTGAGCAGACATTTCGACTTCAGTCACTTTCTCACCGAGCTAACTTGGCTTCTCTCTGTCTTTTCTACAAATATTTTCATGGTAACTACTCTCTCGAGAAAATATTACCAGCAATACATTTTGAAAAAAATTATTAACATCAATATATTTTTGAAGAAAAATATAACCAGAAATAGATTTTTGACAAAACAAAATATTACCTATAATAAAAATTTCTCGTCATTAAATAACCCAATTGAGGTTGATATGCCGTAAAACAAAGCAAACCAAACAAAGCGAACCAATCCTCCTGAAAGGCAGTGAATGCTGGACAATCTCATCAGATGAGAAAACCGAGCCAACAGAAATGTGGGTCTACAGAAGGATACTGAGAATAACGTGGACGAAGCGCGAATTCTTATGGAAACAAGAAGGATAATTATCTCAGTATCAGAAAGAAACATCTCAAATTTTTTGGATGCATACTGAAGAAGAAGAGTTGGAGAATTTGAAACACATTTCATAGGTAAAACGGACAGAGAAAGGTAACGGGTCACAGTCCTGATGAAATTTTGCGATGTGATGGCAGAACGAGCGGTGAGACACATAGGGGAAAAAACAAAACAAAAAAAAAAAAAAAAAAACGTTGGTAATGTTTAAAAGATAGGAGGTTATGGAGACTCATAACCTGATCAGATAAGTCACATAGAAGAAGTGGTCGTCATTTGACCCTATGTAATATAACGTATTTCAAAAAGTACAATATATTTCTTGTGAAGATCACTCTTATTTAGATATTTTTCTTTTTAATTCTTACCCTTAAACTATTCTATTTTACACACACTATCTTACATAATGATCTCCCTTGTTGAAAATTCAGAATTATGTTAGATATAATTTTCAAAATTCCTATTCATACAGTATTTTTTTTTTTTTTAGATTATCTTCCAATCTTTTTTCTCTCTCTTTCACTTAATTTTGCCGTCCTGGGTATGACGATAAACTACATCCGCGTATGGGTAAGACGATAAACTACGTCCAACAGCAAGACATCCGATCAAGAGCTTTTGAGGAGCGTTGAACTAACTCTTAATTGCAGGTGTTCCTAGGTTCACCTTGACCCGGCATGGTATCACCTGTTATGGCCCCAGCTATGGGCAAATAGTTAACCACCACACTAGGGTCAGAACACGATGAAAGTGTAAAAATAGGTTTTAATACCAGAAATACTTTGTAAAAAAAATTATTACTAGTAACATATTTTTGACTAAAAATTATTACCAGCAATATATTTTTTTTTTAAAAATAGATATTACCAGCAATTCATTTTTGAAGAAAAAATATTACCGGAAAAATTTTTTTGAAAAAAAAAAAATTACCAGAAATACATCTTTGAAAAAATATTATCAGCTATAAAAATTTTGTTGGCATTAAATAACCCATTCAGGTTGATGTACCGTAAAACAAATCAAACCTTAATTTTGATAGTCAGTTAAATGCCATACGCAGTACACGGTTAGTTAATCATGTCTTTTTCGATTCATGACTGACTAGGCAGAAGATTTTTCCGCAGGAGGTTACCGTTTCTTTCTGTGGCAGACTAGTTGCCAACCAAGTCTATCATGGTTATTCAACTCATAGAGAGAGGAGATGGATTCATACCTTTCCCAAGATTATTTACACGTAAGTGAATGGAACGAATCCGACTGGAATTCGATCTCGGCTCTCCGAATTCACTTTCCGAGCCGTTATCCTTTACACCACAAAGGAGATCACAGTACAAGTTCAATAAAAATGAGGAAGGAAATCATCAAGAAAGTTGTAAAATAATGAAATATAAAAGTCCATCTTTCAAAGTGGGAAAATACTGCTTAAATTCACATTAATTATTTTTCTTTTTTCCTTTTTTAATTTTGAAAGTGAATTCTTTCACTATCTTCCTTAATCCCACATCCTCTATGTATGGATTCGATTACTAATCTTCGATCAGTTCGATTAAGTAAATTGAACATGTACCTAACATTTCAGTAGCGAACCGCCTTTTATCTCTTGATTCGATATGTTCAATCAGCTGTCGATTTGCTAAAATATTATACTCAAGTAATGTCTTCGGTTCATTGTTATTAACACTGACTACTCAATCGTGGGCGCCTCGGCATGAGTCAATGTTTAACAAATCGGGCATTACTAATCTCTATCTATAAAAGGCATGATGTTTGTGTGTGTGTGTTTAACGAATGCACGGCTGCAATTTTCGACGGATTTGCACCAAAATTTACATGCACATGCTCCAAGTTAGTGGAAAGGCCAAGACCGACTTTGCATTTCCCAACTCCCATCGATAATGGAAATAATCGATTTTTTCATGCTTCTACGGCAGTTTTCATGTAATTTGCGGCCATTTTGTACTGGCCAGAGTGAGAGCCTATAGCTGGCTGCCACGAATAGGCAGGGATATTCTACTGGCCAGCGTGAGAGCCAACAGCTGACTGACACGAATGTTAACTAGCATGCTAGCTGCATCCCTCACAAGTGGGAAAAATTTAAATCTGCATGGCACTTTATTCCAATTGGCTCATTCGCTTGCTTAAACTCAACGTTGATTCTGATTCCGCGGAACTGGGTTGGATGTGAAAAAGTATTTGTTGTTAACATTCTTTTTTCATTCGGTTTTTCGAGTTACGAGTCCTTTTTTAAAGCTGATCGTTTTGTGTTCATTTTGTTTAGTTCTTTTTTCGTAACAGATTTAATGTTTAGTATAGAGCATAGAAAAAAATAGCAGTGCGAGATAGGCAAGAAGTAAGGCATGTAGCAACATCAGCACGGCAAAGGGCACTCCTTTAAAGGCAAGGAAGGACAAAAATATTTTAAGTCAAGTGATAGCGATTGCTGTATGAGTCGTACGATTTTTGAATTAAGCAATTGAGTGATCGATACGTATTCTTGTGTCCTAACTAAGTATCTTTTTCTGTGTGCCGTGTTCCTTCAGGATACTGTCGATCATAGCTCTATCCAGTTTTATTTCCTTTGTAGCTCTTTTGTCTTTTTGCTATTCCTAAACTTTGTTCCGCCTTCCCGTAACTGAAGCTCGCTAGGAAGGTTATGTATTGTTTTCGTCTTCAGTCTCTCATCTGAGTATCAAATTTTCCAAACCCGCTCTCCTCGTTATGTGCACTAGTATAAGTATTATTTTGGTTTCGATTGTCGCTAAAACTTCGTTGTTCACTTTTTTGGTCCATGCTATTCTCATCATCCTTCTGTAGAACCACATTTCTGTTGCTTCAAGTCTCTTTTTTATCTGCCAGAATATTTTCAAGCATTCACTGCCATATAGGAGTAACATGCCTAACACTGGGTGATTCGGTATAAGATAATAGTTTGCGTGTTGATCCAATTGACTATTACAAATAGGCAGTAGGTTCAACCCAAATGAGCGCTTTATACATAAGTATAAGTCTTGGGCCAGAATTTAGTTGAGCTTTTAAATGACTTAAATGATCTAACTGGCAGTGGAGCAAAGTTGATCAGGAAATATCGTACAGGAGACATAAAAAAACTTCATTTGACATATGTGATTATTTACTGTCCCGTTACTAGAAATTGAACACTTTTTCGTATTTCCTATGAATGTAAATACAGCACTGCATAATATATTAAAAAACTATCTATTTTCTTACATCTTCAGTGATGTTATCGGTCCTGATCTGGCACCTCGACTTCTGGCACATTCCCATTGCCGGAATGTGGATTTGCTCTCTCTTTTCTATAAATCTTTTCGTTGTATCTGTCTATATTTCTGAGATGAGGTATTATGTACATTATTTACATTATTCCGACTATTGTCCTCATCTTTGTCGCCATGTTTATTATTACAATGTTTCGGCCGTTGTACGCTCCCGCCTTCTTCAGTTGGTTAGAATGTTGAACTGCACCCTTTATTTCGCTCACTGGGGTAGACTGTTCTAGTTCCACGTACCATGTTTAATGGATGTCAGTTATCAGTTATCTCCTGTTAATTCCCCTCTCCAAGTCCTCCACTGTCATAACCAGATATTGAACTCACACTCTTTGTGTCCTGTCACTGGACTTAACTAACGCCTTCATCTGGCGTTATGCCATGTGTCCTTGAGCGAAATAAAGAGTTCAGTTCGACAGGCCAACCTCCAGAAGAAGGCCGGAGCGTACAACGGCCGAAACGTTGTAATAATAAATATGGCGACAAAGATGAGGACAATAGTCCGAATAATGTAAATAATGCTTTTCGCTGTAGTTGATCTTATTAGCTTTCTTCTTTCGTACCTTGACTGTATAAATTTAACAGGCCTACATGATTGGCAGTTAGGTTTCATTGTTTTCCTTTAGAAATAGCTATATGTAACCGAATGTTTTATTCTAACAGCTTTTTTTTTCTTGCCCGTTGAACTCTCTTGCAGTTACTTGAATTCTTGCGACCTACAATCTTCAAATATTTAACCAGAAACGTCAATCCCAACAGTCAGTCCTGCTGAAACTTGCTCTTTAATATACTTTCCTATAATTAAAGTTTTCTCTTTCGCTTTCTCTTTCACTCCCAATAATTCTGTACGTATTGCCTTGCTTGTGGTGAAACGATTTAAAAAAAAAATTCTTTTCTTTCCTTCTATTCGACCTGCGTGTAGCAGATTCTCCAGGCCCTCCTTCCACATTATGTGTCCCAGAAACTTCAGCTGCCTCTTCCTGATATTAAGTATAAGCCTCTTCCTTGTTTGCAATCTCTCTAAGACCACATCATTGCTCAAACTCTCGGTCCATGGTATCCTTAGCATCCTACTGTAGAACCACATCTCCGTCGCCTCGAGTCTCGTCTTCACCTTTGAGGAAATCGTCCAACATTGTCCATTCTCAAATACACCAAAATATGCACATTGAAACGAAAGTTATCAGATTATAATAAAGAGATACCACTTTGAATTAATTTCTTTAAAACTGAACAACGCCTGGAGTCATCTCTCAACAAAAACCAAACGAACCTTTTGTTTGGTTTGGTTTGGTTTGGTTTATGGCATATCAACCACAATGAGTTATTTAATGCCGACAAAATTTTATAGCTGGTATTTTTTTATTGTACAGCTGGTATTTTTTTTTCAAAAATGTATAGCTGGTAATATTTTATTTCAAAATTGTATTGCTGGTAATAAATTTTGCATAGTATTTCTGGTATTAAAAAAATTATTAACTATTTTCCCATAGCTGGGGACCTAACAGGTGCTACCACTCCGGGTCAGTCTAGATCAGGGAACACCAGCAATTAAGAGGTGGTTCTACGCCCATCAAAAGTTTCTGATCAGAGGCCTTGCAGTTGGATGTAGTTTATTGTCTTACCCAGGACGAGGATGTAGTTATCGTCATACCCACGACGGTCAGGAGGATTGAATCTATTACTTCAAAGAAGCCATACTCCTCGTGAAAAGACGGCTGATTTGGCTTTCATTAAGAAGCAGACTACAATTTTAGTGTATTGGCCCTAATGACAGACCAGCGCAGCGGTGCAACCGATACGGAACATTATAGACCAACGGCTTTAATCGCCAAAACATCAGTTCGAACCGCATATGACGTGGATGTAGTTTAACGCCATACCCAGGAAGGCAGACCTTTCGGCTACGAACATTATTTCCTCTAAATTCGGCCGATGAAAACGAGGAAGGGGATCATCTAGAAAAAGGTTTTCTGGATAGTTTATTTGGCGATTGAAAACGACTGACTCTTGTTCGGTAAGATTCATATGACGAGATTGACTTGGCCATGAGAACCGTTTATAATCAACCCTCTCTTTCTTTTTACATTTGTCTACTTATCTTCTCAATGTATTTTTTTAAAGAATAGATCAAGAAATAAAACGCATATCACCTCCTCTAACTTCTAGCAGCAGAAGAAATTTCAAACCAACTTAAGATCACATCAGAATAACACACACAGAATCACATACACATACACACATACACACATACACACACACACACATATATATATATATATACATACACACACACACACATATATATATATATATATATATATATATACATACATACATACACACACACACACACATATATATATATATATATATATATATATATATATATATATATATATATATATGTCTGTGTGTCTCCCTGTATTTCAAACGATTGTTTATAACATTTTGGAGTTGGTGGTTATTATCTGGGTGAAAGATTAAACAAATAGAAAAGAATAAAATAATGATGAATGGATTGCTTTGACGTCAAGCGAAAAGAAAGATATCAAAATCTAAAATAATAATAATAAAAAAACCCCCAAAAAAACAGGTAGAAATAAAACTTTTCCACCGTTTTGTAATTTAGAAGGAACCGTAAAAAGCAATCTGCGGGAAAATCTTCCTCCAATTCCGAAATTGCTTTCCAAGATTCTCCATTTAGAATTGGAAGCGAAATAAAACAAATATGTCAATTTTATGTTGTTTGGTGCTATACTTTCATTCACTAATCAGTTTTTTGTGTCTGGTTTAATTTCGAAATATATTAAATCTCGACTCAGAGAAAAAGTTAT
>CAHIKZ030001358.1:897500-922500 GCA_903632075.3 Acanthosepion pharaonis | reverse complement strand
CATTTATAGCATATTTTATTAGCATTTTTTAAAAATAATATAAAAATAATATATATATATATATATATATATATATATATATATATATATATATATATATATATATATATATATATATGTGCATGCTGATTCCTTTTTATAAACAGTATATATATGGGAAGGGAATATATATATATATATATATATATATATATATATATGTGCATACTAACGGGGACACTCACGCGCACACATTACAACAAAAAGGGAAATAGATTTGACAGACTGAAGGGTAATGTAGGCATAGGAAAACATCTCTCATCAGCACAGCTATCATCGTCACCACTCAGACCAAAACTAATGATTTTATTACCACTTAGGCAGGAATTCACTATTGCCAATAGTATATAAATGAGATCAAGGCTCAGTACAAATATAAATAAACGAACAATGAAACATTAAAAAAACATAAGGAAAATTTATTTCTTTAAAAATTGATTCCTTTTATTTGCCTGAAGAATGTCACGAGACCGTAAACGTGTGTAGCAGAAATATGAAGAATAAAACATAATATATACACTTCCGATAACATTGCCAGGACTATAGAAGTCTGTGTTTTGTGTCTGGTGGAATATGGAAGTTGTCCATTACGAACCACTGGAACATGGAAGGACCATTATTTCAGACCCGTATTGACAGAAACTTGATCGAGTAAACTAAACATTACGTCGAAAATGTTCTGCTTCATACCCGCAAGATTTACCTCTACAGTTTTTCATTTGTTTAAATCACTAGAACAATTTAAATGTGGCAGAAAATTCAGAAAGAAAGAAGTTGAAAACAGTCTTTCCTAAATTGCAAAATCACAGATTTCTTTAAATGTGCATGTGGAAAATTCCCTTTTTGTTCAGCTGCAGAAGTCTTTTTTTAATTAATTCTTTCGCTTTCCAAGGCTTATCAAACCATTGCAGGTTATTTAAAGCCAGAAAATATTTTTAGATTGGGAGAATATATATATATATAAATAATTTTTTTCGTTTTATAACGTGTCTTTCTTATTCTTTAAATGAAAATGCTAGAATACTTGCATTTTTACTTTCGAGGCGTTATTTTGTATATGCTTTAAAAATGGGAGTTAAATATGTTTTGAAATATGGATCAAAGAATGATTTACAATTGCAATGCCTAACTCCTATGGGTGCAACCCTATTTTATTGAACGGGGAATTAATTTACCTGTTGATTGATTTGTTTTTACGGCTTATCAACCCAATTCAGGTTATTTAAAGTCAGAAAATATTTTTACATTATAAGAATAATGTTTGAATGTAAATAATGGTTTAATGATAAAAATCTTACTAATTAACCCATAGCTGGGGGACAAGAGGCGGGCCAACAAATTCATCCATCAGAACCCACGCACATCCAATCTTATGGTACCTGGTATTTCTAAACAGTTACCCCTTTAGATATTGGCCAGACTTGACGTTGCCTAACCGGTGTTACAAAGTGATGAATAAGTAAATGAAGTTGTGTACAAAATATTTAAATTTCGACATTAAATAACCCAGAGAGGTTGATATACTGTCAAACAAAAACCGCCACCCAACTCAATGACATTTATGTATGGAAAGATATTTGAAGACATAGAAACTATACATTTTATAGGATGAAAATATATCAAAATATACTCAGTCGCCATACACAATATATAAGAAAATCAGACATTTTCCAGCAAGATAATGCTTGCTGTCTCACTTCTAAATTGGTCATAAATTATTTACTTTTACTAAATTTGCCTGAGCCAGTCTCTTGAGTTGAATAATTAAAAAAAGATGCTAGAATATGTAAAGAGGAAAGTGAAAAATAAATGACCAAAGGCTATTGATCAGTTTTGGGAGAGAACGAAGACTGAATGGGCCATTGGCCTTTCCTTTATTTTCTATTTATATTACAAACCATAGAAAAATATTTTAGGCTGGCTTAAGTAATAAAGTAATTTTTACATTAAGTGTTTTAAGCAATCGGGCGTTATAAACTCAATGAAAGATGACACGTGTTGTTGAAGCTATTTAAAATTAACGGATTTTTTTTTATTGTATCGTTATTTTAAAAGCAGTAATAAAATAATTTAATATAATTTGCAATTATTATCATTATATATATATATATATATATATATATATATATATATATATATATATATATATATATATATGTTAAGTCTATAAAACGCATCCATTGCATGCGCCTCTGATAACTAAATCCAGCTCCAAGCCGGACAATGGGCGCAGGCTGGAAACTGGCGCCTCATAACCAGCTGCTTCGGGTAGATGAAGCTCTACAGCCCAAGAAGTCAGTTCGTCTAGAGAAAAGAAAATGCTGATGGCCTGAATGTACACTATGTGGCATAAGATTATGGACTATAAAAGAACAGAATAATAAAATCTCTTCCTCTTTTGCTGCCATAATTGTCTGCGTTCTGATCTATCGGATTCAATTTTCAATTGAGCTGTTAATTTTCACTTGGTTATTCACTGGCTTTCTCTGATTTCTTTTGTTCGATTTAATAATTCTGTTAGTGCTTTTCATATTGAAAACGATCTCAGCATCAGCATCGTTGACGACTGTACACTGACATATTCTTGTGATGTCTTGATAATTTTCATCACCTTCTTTAAACACATTTTACATATTTTGAAACTTAAATCATATACTATAAAAGGCAAGTTGAAGGCTTCGGGCTTTATGCAATATATCTTTCATCATTTTACCATGAGAAATTTGCAAGTGTGTGTTAATTGTAGCATGATTGACTTTGACATGCCTTATTTTCAGTATCACAATACGTTCAGTTCTGTATGTCTTTTCGTACATGGTGCATGCGAACGTGGCAACTTGCATCACTCTTCGGAATTGTCACAAATACTACCCCTGAATGTGCAGTGTATAATAGTTAATGGTCAACATTAAGCAAATTGAATTTTTAACTAGATGGCTTAGTTTGTTTTCTGTTCGCCATTGTATGTGTTGCCTTTTATATTTTTCTGTGCGTAGGCCTTAACGTATATAAACATACGTTTGAGATGGGAATTTTCATTTTCTCTCAATTAAATGAAGGATTTTAGGGTTACCTTTGGCATATTTAAATTGCCAACAATGCAGAACATGCGATTTGGGAGTATTTGGATAAAAAACGTATTATTTTTTCTGTTTTCTTTTTTTTACAAGGAAATAAAACTACAAGTAAAATGGCGAATGAGGAGATCCCTGTTAACAAATTTACGAATAATTGTTCTATTGGGTAGAACAACTCGCACGTGTAATACTAAAAAAGTACGTTCCGAAAAAATATATTAGGGTGAGTTAGGAAGAATTTTTTTTCGTTTATCAACTTCATTCTTCAGAAACTTAAGTGGAATTACATTTTATTCAATCATACATTCGCCATTATATGAAATTACGTATTGCCACTTATCAGGCAGATCTGCACGACCCCTTGAGCCATTCTGTTGCTAATCTTTTTATTTCGAGAGATATTTTCATTTCACAGTTATATTAAGCACATTTAATATGGAATAATATTGAGCAAAAAGCATTTTATATAATACTAGGAGTAATCAATGAATCATCGATACCAATGAACGTTTAAAAATATAAAGCTAACGGATTAATTAAACGGTTCATTGGCCCCTAATTTAGTTGTAAATTATTTACCTGCGTTTTATTGAATCCCAATACATTGTTTTAGGATTTTTCTTTCATTTTATCTCACTATTAAAACTTTCTAACAATTGTCATCATTATTGACGGCCCGAGTACACTAGTTTATTCTTAACAGCCAGTAGTTTTAATAGTTAGGATGATACATACGTCATTAAAATTGATTTCCAAGATCTGAAATTATTTATGACAGAACCTACAATATGCAGTTTGAATTTAATATAACTCCTACTGATATGTATTGATATACATCTTAATTATAAATGGAAATGCTATTATTTTTAATTGGAACATTATCTATTAAAAAGACAAAAAAGTTAAATGCTTTATATTCTATCATCTTTCTAAAACAGTAAACCTTAATAGATTTTTCTTCCTTTGTTCTTTGTTTCGACCAATTTCTTGTAGGTTAAGCCTGCCGTACACCTATGGAAGCGTAAGCAGCAATGGATGTCCCCCTGCATATTACAAACTCTGGAGGGAGCTTCGTTTATATATTCACTCCGCATGCTTGCGTCTCATCAAATGAGAGTTGATGAACATGATTCCTGATCGAAAAGTTAAGGCCTCGCAGTTATTTCCGCGTCTAGTCAACCTGTCTAATGACTGGCTCATACTAAAGCTAACCTAATGCCGGTCTTTTATTAGCACCTCCCAACTCACATCGTAAACTTTTTCTCTTCCTCCTCCTCCCACTCTCTCTCTCTCTCTCTCTCTCTCTCTCTCTCTCCTTCTGTCACCCAATCTTCAATTCCTAATTTCTTTCTTTATCCTTTTTTTTTTTTTTACTCTCAAGAGAAAAGAAAGAAGAAAAAGTTCCTGGGAACTATTTGGAAGCCGGCAGGGATTCTAGTGAAGAAGCCAATTTTCAGACAAATGCCCTCGTTTCTCTAAAGCGAAGATTCGACTTGCCCGACTCGCCCACCCACTGCAATGTTTTGGACAAGAATGTTAAACGCATAATAACGACTTCTCTGGGCTGAGTCTGCAAATCTTGCTGAAACTTGGGGGTGTTTCTGGTTTTGAAATTGGCGAAATAGGAAGAAGCTGAATTCGAAACGAGCCTAATCAACCATTCTCTTCAGACAGTAGTCTGGATGGGAGAAGGTCAGACTGATATCTATTCGTAGTAAGTTTAGTATGGCACAAGTCCACGAATTTAGAGCGCCCTACGAATTCAGAATTTACAGTATTTTTATTCTTTCATCGATTACACAAAAGCATTTACGCAATAGGCACGTATTAAAAACATTTTAAGTAACACAGTGTTATATAGAAAAGCACAGTTGCATTTTATTTGTGGTTCCAAGTTCTAAGAGCTTTATATATCTTGGTGACGCAATACGAACCAATCTGATCATATGTCATACTCTATAGGGAATAGTGATCACTATATTTTGTTTTCTGCTGGGTTCAACTTTCTACATAGGATATGGTCATGGATGAAATAATGGATAATGTGTACAAGAGAGAACACTGCAGAGTTAAACGTCTAAGAATCAACGTATATGCTACTTTATGGGGATCCCCTTAGTAGGCCTATCATTGAAATAAATACAATATGGGAGACGCTAATAAAGAAAAAAAAATGACAGAAAATTTTCACCAGCTATATGACAATCAGCAACAGTAGCGAATAAGCACGTAGGTAAGTTTTAACTCTCCAGAGAATTCTTGGTTCGCGTATTTGGTAATATAATAATTGTGAGTTCAATCCTTGTGGAGGGCAGTGTGCACTTGAACTCGGCGGAAACGGGCGAGCAATAACTGAACAGTACTAAAAAAAACAACTACCCGATATATCTCTAGACATAGAACGAGAAACAGTATACATCCGTGGATTAAATAAAGGGTCAAAATTTGGAGTTCCTTTCATGTTTCCCAGATCCATATATACCTGATGAAGTCCGGAGTTCGCAACGACCGAAACGTCATAACAGCAACAAAAATGAGCACAATTGCCCGGATGGAAATTCAGAATTTGAAATTATTTATCAACAGGCAGATTCTCAATTTAAACTTTTTTTTTCAATTTTTTTTAAATAATTATACCTCAATCAAGTCAGTAAAGTCACTAATACGAAAGAAGTTATTGGATATGAATGAATATGAGAAAAAGCAAAATATTAGCCAGGGGGAACAATAAAAGAACTATAATTAAGAACACAGTCGATAACAATTGACATTGGATTTCAATTTTTGAAGATCAAATTTAACTGGAAAGCATGAACTCGGAAGTGAGTTCCACAAATGAGAAGTGTGAGAGATGAAACTCTTAACTTACGGATACATATAATTTCAGTTGTAAAATGATGGGACCTAACTTCCAATCTAGTACTAATATTATTATGATATATGCAATAGCATATGTGTAATATTATAACACTTTAGTAATTTAAAGTGATATGTCCCGGAAAGGGATATAATTAATCGAAGTAGCTAAGTGGATTTGGCTACTGTAAGCAACTAGTACCCGGTAATAGTAATTGACCGGTACTCGTCGTAGTCGCAGGTAATAGGTGTAGACCAATAGGATAGCCAATGGCGTTGTCCAATGGGCGTCGTCATAGAATTAAACTTTTTCGTACCTACACGTCCGTCTCTATTTATGACGGACACCAGCCAATCATATTCCAGTGAGGGGGAACTCAGGTGTATGCATATTCCATTATATCATAAGGATTTTAAACTCTAGAACAAACAGCATTCTAAAAAACTAGACACCTGAAGAATCGGAGGAATTTTTCAGGTAATATGTGGATTTGATGAACAAATTTAAGAGGAACAAATTAGCTTTAGTATAGCATTTTTGAAATATTAAAAAAAGTTCACACACGAGAAAAATATCTTCTGTATGAACTTATAGAAAGGAATATTAATTAACATTTAAACACATGTTTCTCTCTTTACTTGATAAACATGAAGGAATTTTTGAACAAGTGAAGGAAAATGGGTTTATTTGAAACATTGAAGACGGAGAAAATTGTCTGAACCATACAGGCTTCGATCTAAACAGGATCTATATATATAAAGTAAAATGTTGCCATTCCTTATATTAAAATGGAATATTTATTTTTGGAATTCGGAGAAAATTTGATATAGAAAATAATTAATCTTTTTGAACGATGCATTGAAATGGAAAAGACTTTTGTTAGGTACAATATATCTTCAAGTTGAGACGCATACTTGATTCCTTCTCCTCCTCTGAAAGAAAATATCTTGTTAGGCATTTACCTAATGTTTATCAAACTTTTTAAGCAACGACACACCTAGGAGGAAATGAAAATATCGCAGCACATTTAGCAAAATTTTTAAGAGGTATACATTTAAATGATATGAAATAAGACCATAGATTTTTTTTAAAAAAATACACACAAATATGGATTTACTTCATCTCAATGTTTCTATTCGAATAGTTGGGCAGATTATTTCGTGTAAAAGCTGTGCCTTGTGTTTTTCTCGCAATTTCTTCGAATTAAAAAGATAAAATACTTGTAAAAATGAATATTAAAACAAAGTATTTAAAAGAACATAATCGAAGAATAGTGAAAAGAATTAGTTGAAAAAAAATGTTTAATACTTGTTCATTTATTCAAATACTAACGCTGTGTCATTATTACTTTCACTCACACATATATATGTATGTTGTGACAATATCTCTCGGCACATTACGATGACATATTGTCTTATTTCAGTGATTATCAACCGCCGTTCTGCGACACGTTGGTGTGCCGTCGATATCGACGGTACACCAACGTGGCGCTGAACGGCGGTTGATAATCACTGAAATAAGGCAATATGTCATCGTATTCTTAATTCGTTTCCTAAATTGGATTCTAATCCTTGTGCTGTAATGCCAAATAAATCTATTTGACAGCCTTCTGCTTAACCGGATTATCTGAATACTCTTTAAAAAGTATATCTGCTGACTTTCAAAGATCTTTACAAATTAACCTGAATTTATTCTCTACTACATGATGCCCTTGCTTTTATTAGTCTCAATTGTATGATATTCACACCTGACACCGACATGACTCTATGCCTGATTGCGCAGCGCAATACGCGTGAAGTCAAGTTATGTTGTGTTTATTGTTCTCTAGCAGTATTCCCATGACAAATGTTTAAATGTGCTCCTTTTCTTTCGTTCTATCACTTCAGCTAGGACGCGCCATGCTACTTCCACGGACTCAAATCAACCCCATTTCCACTGTATTCCAAATATAAAACGAATGTTCCTCTCAGTTTTTATTTTCCCAAGAACTGCTACTTTGAGGAACAAATCCTCGCGTGGGTGTTTCCTTGATCACTTCAAAATAAGACTCTATATTTATCTCTCCTCGTCATAATTTTCAGTTCACCCCACTTTTGCATTATTACCACCCATCTCATCTATCATAACTGTTTTAAAAGTAACCCGTTACCAGGAATGATCCTCTATCCTTTTAGTATGAGAAACATACCAACATTTATAGATGGGTAGAACGTGTGTTATAATTGTTGTACTTATTGCAAGGAGAGTTTGATAATTAAAAAAAAATGCCGCTGGAATTATTGGCTTCTTTTAACGAACTAAGTTCATCCGGGTATTTCTATTAATCAATGCTATTGTAGCAGAACGAATCAGCAGGGTTAATGTAATGAATCCGAGGATCAAATAAGGGCAAAGTAAGCCAAGATGTGCCTAAGGCTTTTGTGGATGACATCCAAGTTTCGCTGCATCTGTTCTGTATTCTCTTTGATCATTTCGGAATATGGACTGAGCTCCTGGACGACACTGAAATACCTTGCCAAGTAATTGTCCATGGCCTTTTAGGTTGGACGTCTTTGGGCTGTGAAGCGATGCAAGGTTTTCTTGTTTATATTTTGTTTCTATGAATTTGTTTCCAATTTAAAAAAAACATATAAATAATAGACTGAGCAAAATCGAGAGGGAAATATACATTGAATAGGTATATAGAAAACTAAATTAGATAGGTAGATATAAAAATGATGTCAATGGAAGTAAGATAATAGTTAAGAAACGATTAGCATAAATCAATAAAGTAATCACATGTCACATGAATAAGATCTAGGTATTAAGCTTAGAAAAAATATGTTTTACGTTTTAATAAATAATGTATTGAATGAAACTGAAGAAGTAGGGAATCGAGTGAAAAATTATATTGAAATTAATGACAGATATATAAACTAAATTAAATGAAATGGGTGTGATAGATCTACAGAAATATAGGTAATATATATATATATATATATATATATATATATAAGCTTGTATAAATAGAATAATATGTAAATTTTTAAAACATTTTCTTTTATGCTTGGAAATGTGATCTGAGGAACCAAGAAAAAAAAACATTCCTGGGTAAATAAGATATAATCTATGGGCCCTTAAGTTTGTCTGTTTTCTAATTTAGCATATATATATATATATATATATATATATATATATATATATATATATATATTAATATTATAATATTGTGCTCTACGTTGTATCGAGCACTTATTTAAAAAAAAAATAAATGTTATAGAACTGTGGATTTAAAACCTGACTGTTTTTCTCTTTATATATATATATATATATATATAAGATAGATAGGTTAATAGGTTAGTTAACAAAACAAGGACAAGCGAAAGGATACCAATATAATCAGTACGATAAACATATATTAAATATTAATTATTAACCATATGGCAGAAATAAAGCACGGAGAGAAAGGTTTAAAGTTTGGAATTTTCGGACACGATTGTGACCTTCATCAACGGGCCGCGGAATGAACTGAGAAATCGGAATTACTCACCGACAGGTGTTTTTTTTTTTTTAGATTGTGTATTTTCCAGTGGAAATCGTATTGTTACCAAAAAACCCAATCTCTCTCTCTCTCTCTCTCTGATTTCTCGATGTGAAAATAAACATAAATTTAAAATTTTAATCGGTGTAAAAGCGTTAGGCAGGTCTATAATGACCAGTGTGTGCCATGGGGGATGCGAATGAGATTGTAAACATAGATGAAGAGAGTTATATCTAGGGGAGGGGGAAAAACATCTCGCGTGTAGCAAGTTGTAACAAAAATTGTCGGACCAAGTTGTCAATTGTAGAAAGATAGGCTGTGGTTAGAATATGATGTGATAAAAAATAAAGAGTTAAAAATGGAATACATAATAATAAAATATTAAGTAAAATGAAATGAAAAAAAAATGTGAAGGAACAAAAAATAGATAAAAAATTTATATAATAATTTCGAAATCTATTAATAACAAAAAAAAAGGCGTAGAAAATAAAATAAAAAATAAAGGAAAATGCTAGGAAAAGCGTATGCATATATAGATGCACATGCATATAGTGCAGATAACTGTATAAATATGCACAAGCCACCAAACAAACATATGAATCGCAATAAACGTGCTTCTTTTCTGGCATATCGTTAATAATTAATATTAAATAAATGTGTATCGTACTGATTATATTTTTTTTGTTAACTAACCTATCTATTTTATATATTATAAAAAGCACATGTGGATCCTTTTGCTAATCATATATATATATATATATATATGAAAATTTCTCTGATTTAACCAGTAGAGAAGACAATATTTATGAATAAAAATGACAATAGAAAATCTGCTAATTGCTGACGCGTTTCGTCCAATGTGGACTTTATCAAAGCAAAATACGAAAATGAAATTAATTTATAAAAGTAACTAATGAAAACAAAAACAGAATGTACCTAGCAACTGGAATATGAAAATAGTGTTCCTAGGTACATTCTGTTTTTGTTTTTATTAGTTACTTTGTTCAATTAATTTCATTTCGTATTTTGCTTTGATAAAGTCCACATTGAAAACGCGTCAGCAATTACCAGATTTTCTATTGTCATTTTTATTCATATATATATATATATATATATATATATATATATATATATATATATATTATATGGATATTTAGTGGATACCGCTATTTGAGTAGTAGCTCTTTTTTTTTTTTAACAATGTTTATTTCGTGTATCGGCTTGCGCCCCCGAGGAAACTTAATAAAATCGTTTACTCAAATACGGGTATCCACTATAAATAACGTTTAACGTAATAAAAATATGTCGGATTAAAATATAAAAACCCGTTAATTCTTTAGAAAAAAATATATTGGGAAAGCGACAGATAATAAAAAGACTGATATAATATATATATATATATATATATATATAATTAATGAAAAGAATGTGATAGGCAAATATGAAGATACTGAAATCGACAGACAGATATGAAGGAACTGAAATAGACACGAAGAACAGAGATAGATAGATAGATAGATACATACATACATACATACATACATACATACATACTGAGAAGCAAAAAGACTCAGGCTTTCGAACGAGTTCATCATGTATGAATAGGTCTATTAATGCAAAAAGGATGTGAATAAATCTCACAGAAAATATAAAAAATAAATACTTTATTCAATGTAGGTTCCACTATTTTCAAATCCAACATTAACACAATATCGAAAAACCGGGCAACAGTTAATTCTTTAGTCTTGCCCCAATTCGACTTGCTAGCTCTATTGTGGGTTTTTATGCTGGACTGCGCGATCTCCTTGGATGTCTGTTCCAAAAAAACGGGAAAATTGCGCATAAAATATTTGTTGAGCTTAAGTAAATTGGTGGCGAAAGTGGGTTTAGGAGAAATAACGAAAAGACAAAATTTATTTAGAGCTACAATGGACAGGAAATTGTGGAGTGCCATGATCGCCTACGTTCCAAGGATACAGAATACATAAAGAAAAAGAAGTATTTTAAGTATGGATGTTGTTTGTTTCATTTCTTAAAGCCTGATGGTTTATCATGTAAAACACATAATGAATACAGGAAATACTTAGTAGAGCGTTCAATCAACCAGCAGTCTTTAAATGTCTGCCATATACTTCCAACTTCTATGTATTAAAAACGAAACACTTTATTCATCCCACAAGGGTAGATTATTCCTTTTTGCCTTGATAGTGGCGGTTCTCGTATTCTTCATCTGTTCCTCGCTCTAGCCTTTTGATGAAACTATTCTTTGTGTTCTAGGAAATGTAAAGTACAGCTGTATACAAGCAGTTCAAGACAAGTTCGAAAGAAAACGTCTTGGATCCGGTCAGTTCTGCAAAATCTCT
The DNA here is from genome assembly GCA_903632075.3 of Acanthosepion pharaonis. Lineage (NCBI taxonomy): Eukaryota > Metazoa > Mollusca > Cephalopoda > Sepiida > Sepiidae > Acanthosepion > Acanthosepion pharaonis. Next base: position 910,644 of record CAHIKZ030001358.1, on the reverse strand, counting down.
AACCAAATTCTCCAGAGAAGCATAGCGCCAGTACCAAATATAAAAGTGACAGTGAAGTTATCTCATCCTCGTCAGATAAAGCAAAGTTCTTTGCCTTTGATCCCATGTTAGCTGACAAGAAGCACCCTGTTCCGAACTTTCCCCACTCGCACCGAGCACAAACATAGTAATATTTCTATCACAATATTACTGTCTCAAAACCTATCAAAAGCATATCCTCCATATTCCAAAAGTAAGAAACAAAAGTTCAACTCAGCATCCAGGGACTGTGATTTTACGGCACTGACTCCTGTGTAAATGCTTCCCTGAACACAAAAAGGGCAAAAGTCAATCGTTACATATTCTCATTATTTTTATGATTTTCTTTTTCTTCTACTTACAGTCATATTGCATACCTCATTTCGTAACCGTCTAATTTGAGTGGCTCTTGAGTCTTGTACTGGGTGAAATTAAATAGCCGAATTAAAAAAAAATAAATCTTCTACTTGAGCGCCATACATTTCTAGTAGAGTCAAGATCAGTGATAGTGTACAGGGTACAACACTCGAAACCCTATAATGAAAAGATAGAGAGAAAAAGAGAAGACTAGTCTAAAAGAATCCATATGTACTTGTAACGACATCTGAATTTAAAAATCACTCAATAATAATAACAGCAACAATAATAATAATAATAAATACATTTTCTAGGGAAGATTATGTTGAAGTAATGATATTACATTTTACATTACTACGATAAATCTGACAACAGAAACAACGTCGAAAACCGCCTATAATATCTGGCGAGAAAACCATCCCTCAAACCGACTGAGCATCGATGCCAAAAAACTAGCCAATGTTAGGAGTGATATCATCAGAAAAAAACAAGATTACACGACATAGAACTCGAAAGCACCAGAGAAAACATCAAAAATAGATTAAAAATTAACATTGAGCGGCTAAATTCCAACAACTCAGAGGAGAAACTTGCAGAAGAACAAATAGAAACCAGTTGTAATAATTCCTCTGAGGGACACAAGCAAACAAAGGAAGATAGTGATAAATATGAGAGAGAAACAGAAATGACAAAAAAACAAAACAAAAACATACGATATAAATTGGAGAATGTAAAGGAAATGTCTTTCGAGGAAAGGCCGACAATTCCAAAAGTAAGAAAGAACCGTCAAGTGAAGGAAACCATAAACCTCGTTAATCAAGCAATTAGAAAAATAAGATATGAAATGGAAAGACCGATGAATGAGAGAAATTAATCATCTTATATACGCGACCTCGAAAACGATCACAGAAACAATAGGTGAAAAGATAGATGTAAAAGTAAAAACACAACATAAACGAAAAAGAAAAATACCAGTTTGGAAATAAAAAATAGAAACCGAAATAAAATAACTACGAGGACAATTGTCACTTCTAAGTTTAGTAGACAAGACATAAAGAATACGATTGAAGTATCACCTTAGAACTACAAAAGTTTACTTTTCGTAAAACAGCACATATCATGCGCAAAACCCACTCCATCTTAACGAAACGTCCCAAATTTGCATAGATAACTCTCCTACAGTGCCATTTTTATTGATAGACCATAGAGAATACTTGGTAGTTAAGCACATAAAAAACACTCTCTGGCAAGATGATGCTACACATAATAATTAATATCTGCGCTGTAAATTTTGCAACATTGAACAAAACATGAAAGAAAACTTTAGATTTAGGAGTTGTAACAATTTAATGGAAATTTACAATATACACAAATAAAAAAATCAAAGTTAACCGCGCAGACATAGTGCCTAAAAAACTACAAAAACAGAATGTAGTATCTTATTGACTATAATATATCTTTGGAGATCTTAAAAACTATCAAAGTACAAGAAACATGAAGTGAAAAAAAAAAATGAATCACTTGAAGGCATCAATAAAGTTTGTATTTAGGAAACGGATTTCATTTGAAATGGTTTTGTTAGCCCCTGTCCTAATGAAGTACAAAAACATTGTTTTTAAAAGCACAATTCACATCCTACGAAAGTGTTTATAAATATGTATATCTTGTATGCGTTTGAATTTTTTGTAATGTGCAATGGAAAATGTTATGCTGTTATTTTTAAAGTTCGGTTCCTGGTTGGCACCGTGAAGGAAATGGTCTACAATAGAAATCAAAGGAAATAATAAACACGTTAATTACTTGAGTTTAGTCACTAATTAACTCGGGACTATGAGTGACTAATTCCCGCATCATTTTCCAGGTACTTAGCTTCTACATCAGATGAAATAGGGAACAATTCTATAACAAAATTTGTTTATACGGATTGTCATTTCTAACAAAAGAAAGCGGCATCTTGGTTGTCCGCCATCATTAACTCTATTGTCCATATAACAAGAGATAATTGCTAAATAGGAAAAAGAGATTTATTAGATAATAAAGAATCATACTTCATAATTCCCTACTTATAAACACTGCCAGCTTTATCATAGTTGTACATGACCGTATTTAAAAACAGAAAGAATGCATTTTAATAGTAAAAAAAAATGGCTAAATCAGAAAAGCCGATTTAATTTTATCTATCATTGACATTCACGGGGTCATGTCATGCCCCTTGGTTTCTAAAACGAAGATTTAAGAAGAAATACTGCGTTTATTGCCGTTTCGTCGTGAACCGGCGAAGCCATATGAGAAAGATATTTATTTTTTCCCATCAGCTTCGGGAGAAAATCGGGCAGCAGGAAGGAGCCACGGTTTTAAAGGTTTGCCTTTTGTTTATACCTTTGTCTTGAAGACCCACTGTGGCAGGTCATTTGTTTCTGCAAATGAACATAAAGACACATTGGTGTTCTCATTACAGATTAAAGTAGAATCACTACTGAAAAATTAGGTGAAAACATTCAGGTAAGCTATGTTAATTGCTGCAGTTTAATGCAAACTCTTGGCTACTCAAAAGTCTCTAGATTCTCAGAAAGTTAGTCACTTTCCTGCCACTTAACCTTTACATCAGATGAAATAGGAAACACTTATATAACAGAATTGGTTTACATGAGTTGGCATTTCTAATCAAGATGGCGACATCTTAGTTTTTCGCAATTATTGAATCCTTCGTCTACGTCACAAGAGATAAAGAATAAATAGAAAAACAAGATTTATTAGATAATAAAGAATCATTCTTCATAATTCCCTACTTATAAACACTGCCAGCTATATCATAGTTGTACATGACTGTATTTAAAAACAGAAAGAATGCATTTTAATTGTTACAAAATGACTAAATCAGAAGAGTCGATTTAGTTCTACCTATGGTTGACATTCACATGTCATACCTTCTCTTTCAAAACGACGATTTAGGCAGAGATTGCGCATTTATTACACTTCCACAGTGGGCCCGCAAAACTGCACAAGACAATTTTTTTCACACCAGTCACAGGAGAAAAGAAGCTCCGGTTTACAGTTTTGACCTTTTCTCTGCCTTTGTTTGGAAGACAATATATCTTCATATGTAAATATATCTATCGAAATTTGAGCCTAGCACATACTTGTTGATTCATGGACGAACTTAAAATAAAGCCTTACTGGTACAGTTTATAACTTCATTATCGATTTCTAATAATCCAACAGAATTCTGTTCAAAACGCTCTTGTTAATAAGGCTGATAAAATACTAAAATCTATTATAAAATTAAGGAAATTTATTATTTTTATTATTGTTATTATTATTATAAATATTATTTTTGATCTACATTTTTTTTTTATAAAAGAATGCAGGATAATAACCTAGAGCAAGCGATGGATTTGATTTTTTGCTTGATTAATTAAATTAATTAATTAAACAAAATATACTTTAAAAATACTTAAATTGGTAATGCTCTTTGTAGGACAGGGGTTGTTTGTCAGAATTATTTTCTTGACTTCTTGGAGATGGTGCCCCAGGAACTTTCTTCTGTTCTTGAGTTCCTTTCTTTATCATACCCAAAGATCCAAAATCCAACATCAACAGGAAGAGTTTTAATTTTTATGTGCTACATTTTTTTCTATTTGCATCTCCAGATGCCCTTCTTCTTCTTCTTCTTCTTCTTCTTATTATTATTATTAAAAGTTCTTCTTTAGATGCATTTGTTTCATAAACCCTAGCCGGATCATAACCAATGACCAATGACAAGCGAATGATGTGAATTGTAGGTGTTTTCAATTAATTAAACAAAAACACATATTTAAAAAAAAATGGGCAAAGATTTTCACAGGATCTGGGTGAGGTTTCTTCGAACTATTTCTTGGATTTCCTGGAGAGATGGTGAACCAGGGATTTTGTTGATTTGTTCTTGAGTCCCTTTCTATATAGGATCCAAATCTCAAACCACAACAGGAACAGTTCTAGTTTTTAAGAGCCACATGTTTTCTATTTCCGTCTCCAGATCTTTTTTTATTGGCTAATTTTTGTTGCTTCCAATTAATTAAACAAATGATAGCTTAAAAAAAATGAAATAGGCAATGATTAACAAAAATGTTCAAATATCTTAATGCAATATCCATCGTTAAATTCTGTCTTCGAAATCCCTGTTCTTTGAATTATTCTCTCTCTTTAATAATGGTAATTTTTAGTAATTCCAAATCTTGCGTCTTAGTGGCTTTATTTCCTTGATTGGCGTGAAATGATTATCAAAAATGTTAAATAGCATTGTAGATTGGATTATTTCATCTTGAGTGGCAAACAATCAGAGCCCAGGAAAAAAAAAAAAAACTCTGGATTCACAATCATGGAAAATACACCATGAAACAGCTCAATTATCTTTCACAAGAATGTATAGAAATTCCAATTGAATAAAGAAAAGAATGAAGATAAATTCATCTGTTCTGAATGGACACGACATTAAAAAAAAGATGGAGTAAGCTCATTCGACTTCCTTATAATGGAAAAGTTCATTTCTCTGAATTTTTTATTTCTTACCTTAGACTATTAATTGGTGTTGTTTGCGATGTCCCATATTTTGGAATCATCCACTGGCAGTTTTCACTCAGATGATGTGGAAGAACAGACAAAGAACACATTTTTTGACCCCAGGCTTGTTTCGCAGCTTGAGGTCGCGAACTTTGTAAAACCACGAAACGGCCGATTTTAAACGAGATTTTCTTTATAATTGTGATGTTTCCATTTTCTCATTTCTGACAAAAGGTGTTTTCTTCAAAACAGCACTAAATTATTATTATTATTATCATTATTATTATTATTATTATTATTATTAATTTAAAATTGTTTAGCTGCATTTATTTCATACTCCCTTGCCGGGTCATAACCAATGACCAATGACAAGCGAATGATGTGAATTTTTGTTATTTCCAATTAATTAGACAAATGACAAACAAATTAACAAAAAAAAAAAAAAAAAAAATAATAATAATGGGGAAAAATCTTTACAGGGTATGGGCTATGTTTCTTAGAACTATATCTTAGATTTCCTGGAGAGATGATGCACCAGGGATTTTGCTGATTTGTTCTTGAGTTCCTTTCTTTAACAGACCCAAATCTCAACCCACAACAGGAACAGTTTTGGTTTTTAAGTGCCACATGTTTTCTATTTCCGTCTCTAGGCCTTTACATTCGCTATTTTTTTTTTCAAAATCCTTCGAAGATTTCAGTCTGTGATTAGTGTGCAAGCATTTCATTTGATCTCTGGTCGATTTGCTTGTACTGTTCGATATGTGTTCATAGAAAAATCACAGTGTAACATTTTCTCCCTCAACTACAGATTCAGGATGATGTTCATATCAGTTTTCAGCTGTTTTTATTCCAGTGCAGATATTGACCTCACTTGTTACTACGGGTTTTTTACTCATTGGTGTACAACAGCCAAAACATCGTGAATATGGTAATAGAGAAAAGGGCAACATTACGAACGATGTAAATAGTGCATACATATATATTTTTTGAATGATTCGTTCTTTACGGCTTATCAATCCTTTGTACGTTATTTAAAGCTAGAAGATATGTGTTGGTAAAGAAAAGATCAAGCAAAAGAAAACAAATAATGAGTGTCAACTTCCGGCAGGAATAAGTCTGCAACAGATTTGTCTCTCAACCGCAACACTTGTAGCTAAAATCCAGTTCAACGACTGTCCGACGTAACAATCCAACAGGCCACGTAGAGACGGCAAAATTGGGTCACACACCCAGCCTTCGCTTCTCGCCAAAAAGAACGCCTCTGTCTCTCCCAAAAGACAGCTCGCTTTATACAGCCGAGGACCGACCATAATTTACATACGAATCACTAGCCAACGAGATTTCGCGTTAGTCGTCATAGACCACCTGTTATAAAAGATGGGCGCCGCCATTTTGATTCTTTTTCGCCGTCGAGCAGCCGGACTTTATATGACAGAAAGATTCGTGAACGTTTCCAAGGTAGGCCATTCTTTTCTTTCCTCGTTCGTCCAGTATTTCATTTTGCCAGGGACTGTTGCCACATTTGCGTAAGCGTCCACTATTCTGCTTACATATTACGCATGCCACTCGTTGCCTCTTCGAACGGCGAACTGTAGTCAGTTCAGCAGAACCCACTGACCACTGCCTTTCAGTTCCGCTACAAGATATTTTTAGATTGTAAAAATCTTTTTTTTAAGAAAATGATTTAATGATACAAGTTTTACTAATTAATCTCTAGCTGGGGGAGAAGGTGTGGATTCATACCTTCCCCAAGGGTATTTGAATATAACGAACCCAACGGGAATTAGAACTCGGCTATTCGATTAACAATCCATTACCCATCAAACTATCCGCGCATCCAAGTTTACAGCAGCCGGTTTTCCCAAGTGGTCACCCATCTAAGTACTGACCAGTATTGACATTGCTTAACTTTGGTGGTCGTACGGCAACCGGTGTTTTAAACTGACATGGCCGTCAGCAGATATTTTGTACATAATTTTATTCTTTCAGAGTAAATTTTTTTTATAGCTATATGGTTAGTAGATGCTCTCTTGTGGGTGTTATATGTTTTTGTATAAACCTATTTCTTTAAGGCAGGTCATTATGTTGGCGGTTTCCGTCTTTTCAAGTAGATTTCTCATGTTGTTTTCCCTTTAGTATTTCTGTCTTAGGGTACCTCGTATTGGTTAGCAAGCTTGTCTCGCTAGAACACTGGGCGCCCCTTACTTTTGGCCTTGTGCCACATCCAAGCTACGCTTGGAAAATCACTGCAGTGTGTAAATTACTCTTTCGAGTAGTTTATAACACATCTATTTATCATCTCTCAGTTGCGTCTTTAAGCAGGGTGCACTCAGGGGCGACTCTGTCAACGGAGGAAAATTATACTGAGAGGTGCCCAGCTTTGGAGAACAGCTGCCCGAGGCCGCGCCCTCTCACTGCAAAAGAGAGAGGGATCGTTGCTCGCACCGAGGTCAGCTCAACCGACGATTGCGGGAGCTGCGGGCAAATTTTGTCCCTAGCTCAGGTGTACGAGCTTGGGTTCCCACCTTAAAAAAGACCTTGTGTCACAACTGGTCTTAGTGGGGAGTCAGAGTAAATACCTCGTATTTATGTCTTATAGGGTCTAATTGAGTACAATCAGTTAAAGTGCTTTTCAATATGAGGAAAGGTGGTGATTAAACGATCTATATCTGTGCATATGAGCAAAAATAATGAGGAAAGACGATTTGGAGAATTTGACTCACACAGGAAACATGGAAGGCAACACTGAAGGCAACAGACAGAAAGCCCCAGCGAAGAATTTCGATAATAACATGTATGGAATATGTGAACAATGAGCATGTATTAATTAAAATGAGAACGAATACGACGATAATCCTGATAATCAGAAAGAGACAATCCAATTTCCAATAATGAGGAAAAGGGGAGTGGTGAATATGACACTCACAGGATATAATACTGAAAGCCAGAAGAACAGCGGAAAATAGCGAATAGCCTACATAACGATTTTGTGTAAATGAAAACCGGAACAGGGACTTTGAGAGATAGAAACAAACATTGCTTAAAGAATGACAGGATATTGTGGAGAGCCATGATCATCTGTATCCTGAAGGGAGACGATACATCAAAGAAAATCTACGTTCATTTCCTAAGATTAAAACGTAGAAAAAAATCTTTAAAAGCCTAATTTAATCATTAAATCAAATATATATATATATATATATATATATATATATATATATATATATATATATATATATATATGTAGCGAGATAAAACAGAATTCTCTTTTTTAACTTTTAATTGGTACATATTTTTATAAATCTGTGACACACGCTATTAATTGAAATATAAAACTTCCAAGAAAAAAAAACAAACAATAAAACATAAAATAAATAGATGAAAAGTGTCTAATAAGAACCAGCGCTAAAGAAAGAAAGAAAGAAAGAAAGAAAGAAAGAAAGAAAGAATGAAAGAAAGAAAGAAAGAATGAAATAAATAAATAAATAAATAAATAAAGAAAGAATGAATGAAAGAAAGAAGCGCGTTAGTGATTTTTACTAATTTGCTGACGATCTTCTGCTTGCTCAGGATGGAAGCACAAGTGGGAGACCTGAAAAGGAAACGAAAGAAACACTATAGTATCAAACATCTCGTAATACGGAAGCAAATAAAAGAGAGGACAAAAATGAAAGACTTAATTACTTAATAAATCATTGAAGGAAGCAAATAAAACAGACTCAGCACGCCAAAGAAAAGAAAAGAGATAAATTAATCTAATCAAAATCTAAGTATAGAAAAAAATTATTGCTGATCAATAAAAAAAAAATCTCATTGGTTGTGATTCGTCATCAACGTATGGAAGGTCAAAATGGAAATTATTGAAGAAGTACTTTGGATTAAAATAACAGAAAAGAAAAAAAAAATGTATATATATGGGATTGGAAATTCGTTGGTGTTTACATTGATTTCTTAGGAAAGTGTTCAGAATTGATGTCTTTTCTATTTTTGTTTCGCCTATGGCAAACGAGAATAAATGGAATTCAGTTCGATGAGCGGTGATTTTCGTAACTCAAAGATCGAACCGGAAGTAAACGACGGAGAAATAATTAGTGTGTGTACCTATACGTGTATGGGTGCAGTGGAGGGTATATATGAATGATAAAAAAAGGAGACAGTGTGGACACGAACGGGAGGTAGGTATTGAGCAAGAGCTGCTGGGAGAAGAATAATTGGAAAGAAAGAAAGAAAGAAAGAAAGAAAGAAAGAAAGAAAGAAAGAGAAAATGAGTACAAGAAGAATATGACTAAATTTGAATTGTTATAAAAAGTTCCGAAAAAAAAACACTAACTTCAAACAAAATTGTTTATGATTATCTTCTTAACCATACATTATTGTTTATGTACGTCGATATCTATCTATCTATCTATCTATCTATCTATCGCATTATATTCATATCTGTCAATCTATTAGGTTGGTGCAAAAATAATGACGTAATAATGTCGTTTTTTGACGTATTTTTTAAGGTCAAAAAACGACATTATTACGTCATTAATTTTGCACCAACCTAATATTTACATTGTTCGGACTGCTGTCCTCAACTTTATTACCATACTGTCAGTATAACCCGTCTTCGTTTCATTACTGGGGATTTTTGCCGTTCAATTGGAGCAGTTTAAGTTTAAAGTCAGCCCACAACAACGGGGTGCAACTTAGGCACATACCCAAATGGTGGTGTTAACTATTTGAATGGGTATGGCCCTGAAAAGGGTCGTTTTTTTACGTTTTCAATCATTGTAAGGAAAGAAACTCTTCCATGTACCGTCATAATAATATACGATACATTTTTATTTATAATATAAATTTTTTATAATAATTTTTTTGCGTTAGATTTCAACTCCCTAAATTGATTGTACGCTGTTTTTGATAGACATTAATTTTTACCTTTGATTTTTGCGCAATGTCTAAAAAATCAGTTTTCGAATTTTTATTTTCAAGGTTGTAATTTTTTCAAGACAATTTCAACTCAAAACAGGCACTGAAGAATTATCTATCAAACAAAACAAACTTCATCGAAATCGGATGAAAACTGTGGAAACGCATCCGATCACACACACACACACACACACACACACACACACACAAACAAACAAACATTTTGAGAATTATTGATATAGAAGCATTACGCTCCGACCGTCTTCAGGTGATATACGTTGGGGTAGATTGATTCTAGTTCCACCTAACATGCCTTTTCTGGATATTTAGTTTTAATTTATTATAACGTTTTAATTATTTCCCTTTAGCAACTCAGCCATGTCTTTGTTCTGTAGCTAGGTATTGAACTCACAACTCTTTGGATCAAGTCACGAGATTACTTCAACACACGCTTCTATCCACTGGGCTATGTGACCTTGGGAAAACAAGCAAATAACAAACAAACAAACAGACGTCTGCTACCAAATCGTGTTAAAAATTCTCATTACATTTGGAAGAAAATGTTAAGGTAGAAATATTGACCTTAACAGACGCCATATATATATATGTATATATATTAATCATTTTACCACAAGAAGGGCAATAAGGTCACGAAGACACAAGAAGTTACCGAGAGTGAAACAATATGAGAAAAAGAAAAACATTATTAAGAAGAGAGAAGAAGAAGATAACATTAACAATAAAGAAAACAGAAAGTAACGATTGAGATTACCATTAAAGAGGAGTTTCACAAGCAAACAAATGAGAGAGAGAGGAAACTATTTACATAAAATTTACGGTTAAATCGAGCCATTTCAGCGGTAAAATGATGAGACCTAATTGCCAATCAAGTACTGCTCTAATACTTATTCGTAAAGAACTAATTCGTAAATTAAAGAAAGTAAAGAACTAATTCGTAAAGAACGTACCAACGAAGAAAGTAATATTTATTTTGAGTAATACAACGAGCTTATTAGAATATAATTACAGAAAAAATATGTGGATGTGTGCGATAAAAAATTTAGAAATTAATGTATCTTTTAACCGACACTATTTCATATTATGAACATTATATATATATATATATATATATATATATATATATATATATATATATATATATATATATATATAATGGACTCTCTCGTCGGTTTCGACGTATGAGGATCTGACAACTTAACCATTTGATTCAGTTATGAAATTTTGTGCGGTAATCTTAAGTGGTAGTGACTTACAAAGGAGGCTGCATATGGAGTAAGAGTGAGGATTGGGCGATGAGATCACTGTTAGATTGGCTGATCTTTTAGATCTAGTTCTCGCTTTTTGAAAATGATTCAGACTAGCAGAGCGAAAACTGCTGAGTCCAATTAAAAACGTTGATCTCCATTGTACCCGCTCCAAGGCTAAGCGCTCGAGGGTGTTATGATGTATTATTGACAGCTGACAAGTTGCTCTTCAGCTTGTCTTTGTATCTTAACCATGGGCGTCCTAGATTCCTGATCTAACTGGCTGTACATTAGGATCACACACACACACACACACACACACACACACACATATATATATATATATATATATATATATATATATATAGATATATATTAGTGGGTACGTGTGCTTGGATATATATATATGTTTTCTTTCTGCTGTGTTCGAAATTACTAGTGCATATAATGTCCTTCCTAATAGGAATCATATCTGTATAATGCCGATTTCCCAATTTAAAAGGCAATACTCTTTCGATTCCTGTCGGCCACACCATTTTCTTCAATAAAACATCTCGAGTTCTAGGAAGTTAAAGATGCATTTCACTGTTTAAAAAACAAAAGTATCTACTAAATAGCATTTACCCTTTAAACATAACGTTTACAGTAATATCTATGTATGTATATATGTATGAATGTATGAATCTATCCCTCTCTCATTTGATATATATATATATATATATATATATATATATATATATATATATATATATATATATATATATATCCACGCGCAAGACGCTAGTAGACCGATGGTAACGCTGGCGGTCCTCTGGTGGCAACCACAGTAAGGCCACTGGCGAGCCAACGGTGGGATACTAGTGGTTCGCGCGTGGTAACACTGCCGAGACGAACACTCCGACGATCTGTCAGTGGGCCACCACTGTTAAGCGTTAGTGGCATGCCACCCGTGGCAGATTTGTGTTTGTGTAGGGTATATATATATATATATATATATATATATCAAGAAGAGAAAGAAATTTCTAGAGCCCATAAAGAGGAAAGAGGTCTTGGAAAATCTGATACTCACAGGACAGATTGAATGCAACAGGGACAGATGAAAACAACGCATAAAATACTTAGTGAACTTAAGTAAATGAATGAATGAACAAGGTTTAGGAGAAATAACAAGGAGACAACATTTATTAAGATCTACGGACGACAGGGAATTGTGGAGAACCATGATCGCCTGCGTCCTGAATGTATACGGACATAAAGAAAGAGAAGAATGGGGGGGGCTTTAATTCTTTCATTTTCAGCGGCAAGTAATCATTTTCATATCAAAGAAAGAAACTTCAAATGTTCCAAATTTAATTACTGCAAGCCAATTTATTGAAGACGTTCTTGGATTTCTCTGATTCGGCAAATTAATCGTTTTTATTCCAGTGAATAGGAGAATAAAAATGGTTGCTTGGCTCTCGGCCACATATCTCTCGCATAACATCAACTCTAAGTCAGGATCTAAGCCTTCAATGACAGTTGTACAAAATGAGCAGGAGATTTAAAACTCCTGAATCGTATATTGGCACACAGGAGATTTGGGATAATTGTTTTTCTCGTGCTTGGTCATAACATTCATCGTTATCTTTTTTCTTTCTTATGGCCTTCACTCTCATTCTTTTTTCCTCTTTCTTCACATTTCTTTTATCGTACTTTTTTCTTTCTTCCTATCGTTGCATATTCTTCCTTTCATTCTTTCTTCTTTAGTTGCGTTTTTCCTTCTTTATTCAAGTTGTCTTATATTGCTTGTCTTGTTATTTTTTTTCATTGATTTTCGGTTTTCTTTCTTCCTTTCTTGAATAAGTGATTATTCTGATTAATAGTATTTTCTTTCTTTTTTCTTTCTTTCATTCATTCTCTCTTTCTTTTTTCTTATTTTATTATTCTGGATTTAACCCTTTCTTTTCTTTCTTTTTTTTTCTTTCTTTCTTTTTTTTTCTTTCTTTCTTTTTTTTTTTTTCTTTCTTTCTTTCTTTCTTTCTCAAACATTTCATTATTCCGGTTACAACAGT
>CAHIKZ030001358.1:827500-895000 GCA_903632075.3 Acanthosepion pharaonis | reverse complement strand
TATATTCAGATTTATCTTAAGAAATAATGTGTTTAGTTAGTGCTGATTTAATCTCTTCGGTACGCTTTAATTGCTTTGTCCTATTGATATATTTTATTCTAGGTCATACTATTCAGAATATAGCGTCACAATTGGTCGGGAAAAGCACGCAACGCAACTTTAGCGGCAAAATGCGTATTATACATAAATAAATCTAGATCTTCTTTTCTCTATCGGCATCCTGTAAATGCATTTTATTCCAACTGAAATGTTTTGACGTGTGTATGTGTGCTTAGGATTTTATATACTTATATTTATAAAATGTGTATTCGTGTACTGGACTATTATGTAATATCGGTCCTCGATATTGTAATATTACAGTAATATTATAGTAATATAATATGCTAGTGTATTCGGCACAATTTACTCACAGATGAAGAAGAGATTTGAGTTAACGGAGATGTGGTTCTACAGAAGGATGCTGAGAATATCATGGTCGGAACATATGACAACGTTTTAGAGAAAATAGAAACAAAAAGGAAACCTATACTTAGAATCAGAAGGAGACAACTGAAAATTATCGAGGATATAATGAGGAAAGAGGGCTTGGGAAATTCAACACTCACAGGAGATGTTTAAGTGACAGGGGAAAGCATGGAATAACCTACTTAACATGCTTGTGTAAATGGTTGGTTGGACAGGTATTAAGAAATATAGCAAAACGACAAAAATTGCTATGAGCTACAAGGGAGAAGAAGATGTGGAGGACCATGAGCGCCTGTGTCCTGAAGGGACGCGGCATATAGAAGAATAAGATTTGTGTTTATAATCATGATAAGCCGTAGACACTTATATGAGCACGTATTTGGGCAATGAGTATTCTCCTCTCATTACTTTCTAATGTGTGACAAATATTTGCATTAAGGTGACTAAAAAAAGTTGCTATCGTTGTCCCTTTGCTTAGTTATTTCTTTTGGGGGGGGTAGCATTGGGAAATGTATGAATCCATTTCTTGCCCCAAGCTATGGGTAAAATAACAGGACAGACTGGGTCCTATAGCCTTGGTTGGCACCCATTCTAGGAGAGAGAAAACTTTGAATTCAAACCACTTGCTACCTTGTAATGCTTCCTTGCAGTGCTGTTTCTATCTCCCGAGAAGAGGAACGTGTTAAGCTCAACCTCCTCCCCAACACAAAAGTAACCGAAAGCCATTGCACTACTTTGCGTTTCAGGTCACATGACCAACAATTGTAAGATGGAGGAAAGTGATGACCACAGCAGCGGCGCAAACGCGCTTGCTAAATGGCAAATGAATGGTTCATAATATTTTTTCTTCAACACACTTTTTTTCCGGCATAAGACCAACCCAACCTTATATTAAAAATTCTCAAATGGAACATCACCGAATAGGGTGTAGTTTTTTTTTTATCGAACCACCAACATTCGACATGGCAGGCAGAAGAAATTCCATTAGTCAGCTAGCCCACCAACTTCTTTTGAAGTAAAACTTTACCTAGTTCTAGACTGGTTACTAACCATGTCCAGTGTCATCTCTAGACTGGTTACCAACCGTGTCCGGTAATCTCTGCTATTTAGCTTATAGCTGCGGGAAAAGTAATAGATTCATACATTTCCATAAGCTGTTTGTGTGAAAGATAACGTAATTAATTTAACCGGGAAGCGGTTTCTCTTTCCAAGTTATTAACCGTCCCACTATTTTCACATCCAGTATTAATATGACAACTAAATATTGTCTGTAAGTTCGTAACTTTGCATAGTTTTCATCTTAGGGGTTTTATCCGGCCGCTTCCCTTACATAAACCAGGATTAATGAAGTTCAATGAATGAATTCTACCAGGTCCGCCCTATGATTTCCGAAACCACATCAATCGCCCGGAAAAAGCTCTTGAAATTAATTTATTTCTCTGTTAACCAAATTTGTAGTCGGTCTCTTACGAAAGAATATAATAAATCAATAACTTGCTTGTGAAAAAAAAAAATCTCCCTCAAATATCGACCTCAAAACCAAAAAGCCAACCGCATCGATTGCTAATGTCTGTTTGGGCTTATGTCTGTTTGGGTCCAATTATTCAACTTCGGTTAACCTACTAGTGTAATGTTGATATTTCTTGTCAGCGACTAACAAGATTTGTGCAATGCATATTTTCCCCCTCCGGTAAAACTTCTCTTGCATCTCTATACATGTAATATAGTTAAAGTGACTCAAACATAGATATTTAGATATGGTGGTTTTCTAAGCGTAGCTTAGATGTGTGGCACAAGGCCGAAAGTATAGGGAACCCAGTATAGCTCGAACTCACTAATCCGTCGTAATTATTCTAGCGAGACAAGCTTGTTAACCATTGCAACACGTTGGTGTGCCCCATAGATAATTAGTTATGAATAGAGATAAATACTGAAAAGAAAGGTCATACGTATATATAAGATTTGGAGAAAATACTGTACATAGAAACATATCAACTCCTTATGTGTCATTTCATGTTGAAATTTATTTTTCTTGGGAGTAATAAAAATATGATATTTGTTATTCTGCTTTCACAGTTGAATACATGGTAGATGATACGCAGCTTTTGTGCATATAGAGGGGTTCATATGTGTGTTTTATGTTGTAGTTTTGTTGGAGTTATATTTTGGAATACAGTTTGATTTAAGACATTTTAGGATATTATATGCCTTAATATTATAAAAGGGTTCTTTCATGTTGGTTGTTTGATAGTATTTTAATGGACCTCGGCAAAGTCCCTACAATTTATTAGTATGTGCGTATTGCTAGTAGTTTTTATATAAAAAATGGATTTTTGATATTGATTTTTTATACTTTCATAGTGATTTGTTTCTGTTGCAGTGGTTCACTATTTGTCAATGATGTCGTGGTGTACCTGGGAAGAAAAGCATTTGAGAGGTAGCTACACGCTTCCAAAAGCTTCCAATCTCCCGACCAGAGGCAGTGCTGCTGGATGTAGTTCATCGTCATACACACGACTAAACAGGAACATAGTGATATATATATATATATATATATATATATATATATATATATATATATATATATAAATAAATACACACACACACACATATATATATATATATATATATATATATATATATATATATATATATATATATATGTGTGTGTGTGTATAGAGAGATAGGGGATAGATAGATAGAGTAACTGAAAGAGAGAGAGAGAGAGAGAGAGAGAGGGAGAGAGCTTACGCACTCCGCCAAGACGCGTCGTTAATAAAATGTTGTCTAATAATCCCTGTTTTCGTTCCAGGTACTATTATATATCCTACAAAGACACATCTTAAGACGAAAGTGTCTAGAAAGTGTTTTAATCGCTAAATCATCCGCAGGAAATTTACGTCCAGGTTCATTCAACATTTTACCATTCGTGACAGATCTTCTATTATCACAATGTGCGACACTAATTGCTGAGAGAAATAGGCCAGCTAGATACATCAGGCATCATATACAGCAGAGTGTTTATTTTTCCGCTGAAAAATATTTCCTCGCATGTATGTATATGCGTGTGGTGGGGTTTGTGTAAAATTATGATAGGTAAAAATTATTATTTATATTTATTTTTAAATTTAAAAAAAAAATGGGGTTTTATTTGTTATATTTAAAGCTGGTTATTTGTTTGTTTTTGGTGACTGTGTATTTGTAACAGGTAGAAATTTGTAATCCTTATTGGTTAATTTATATGGTGATGTTTAATATTTAATGTGCTGGGTGACAGGGTAGTTTAATTTAATAACGGGTCTATATGATATGATGTGATAGTAATGTTGCAAGGGATTGGAGACAGTGATAATATAATTAGATAATAGTTATTGTTAATTGGTAGAAATTGTAAATTGGTAGAAATGATTAGTAACGGTGGTGGGAGAATGATAAAACCATGAATGTAGTTATAGTGGTGGTAGCTCGAAATAAAAAGTGGTTGTTGGTGTTTTATTTTATTTTATTTTGTTATATGTATTAATTTATTATGGTATAAATCCTGATAATAGGTATTCTTTGTAAAATTATGGTAGTTGAAGATTGCTATAATTTTTAATTTACAAAATTATTATTGGTAATATATTAAAGCTGGTTATTTCCTTGTTTTTTTTTCTAATAAGTACCGCGCATATAATATATAAATAACTATACATATATATATTTATTTATATTTATATACACTTTTCATATATATATATATATATATATATATATATATAACAAAAGCAAATAGATTTTAAAATGAGTCGATTTGAGAAATGGCTTACGGCCATATAACGTTGAAACACCGGCATTCGTACGACAGTCTTGTCATTACCTAGATGGATAAATGCTTGGGGAAACTATCTGCTGTAAGTTTGGATATGCGAGTGGTGTATTTGAAAACGGCTCGGAATTATTGATAAGAGAGGCGAATTCCAATTCCAGTCGGTTTCGTTAGGGTCACTTCCGCTCAAATACCTTGGGGAAAGGTGTGAATCTATCTCTTCTCCCCACCAGCTATGGGTCAATTAGTATGACGTGTAACAAGTAAATCATTATTATCTCCCCTCGAAATTCTTAAAATCTAAAAATATTTTCTGGCTTTGAATAACCTGCAAAGTGTTGATAAGCCGTAAAGAAAAACAAATGAATTAATCAGTTTGAGACACGGGCATACACAGAGATGAAAATAAATCTTACGAACATACAACGATAGTGTTTTGAGATTGACAGGGAGATAAAATGAGAAAAAAAAAAGACACACATTAACAGGCTGAGGATATTTTGAAAAGGAAATCTATATATTGAAGCATAGTCTCAGAGACAGGTAATCTTAGATCCGTAAGTGGTCGCTATTAGTTAATTGATACAATAGGTTCTTTGATGACGTAATTTGTTTGCCTCCCAACTAGGGACACAATGTCAAGTTTCATTTGGCATCACACACGCATACGTGTGGATAAAGGTACACTTTCTTAATCCCGAATGCTTTGGTCGCAGGTGTCATTGCGTATACCTGATCCTAGCACGTTATTGCGTTTGGGAGGTGTTAATTAGGAGAAAATTCTTCAGAGACCAGGCAAACTTCATTTATGAAATCTCTCTAGTACCACTAAGACGTAATGGCGCTCCGCAAATTTCTCTTCTAGCTGTCATTGGCAGGCGCAACCCCGTGCTTGGAATCTCGTCGGATAGTCTCGGTTCATTCGTACCTTGTCACGAATGAAGACGAAAAACTTCTTTTATATGTTGTGTCACTTCAGAAAATGAGTAATTGTGGTTCTCCACAAATTCTTGTCGCTTATAGTTCTAAACAATTTTGAATATTCAACGTCTCACCTTTCTCCCCCGATTTGACGTCCATTCATTAGGGAAGTTACTCGATGCTTTTCCTCTGGGCTTTCTAGTACGATATATCATGCTAAGGCTTATAGGAGGATGAGAAAAAAATGATCCTCACTTTTGCCATAACTCATCTGTGGTATGAGTGCTGAGAATATTTGACTTTCTCTTATATATCCGAGAGATTTTAACAGCCCCTTCCTGGTTTAATTATAAGAATCTTTTTAGTTCTCCTTTTCTTAAAAAAAACAACTCTTCGTGGCTCTTCTTCATCCGGGAGGAAGTTGTCCAGTATTTACTAGAGAGCGATGAAGATTATTCCTCCATCTGCAGTGATATGCTGCGGCCCAAGGTATTTTTAGTGTGGAAACATACAAACTTTAATGTGTTTCATTGGTCCAATAATAATACCAGAATAAATCGAATAATGATCTTTTGAGAAGAGCATGGAATCCATATCCCAGGTTGGCCAAATATTTGTGAATAACATTAGCTTGTTGAACCTGTTCGCAAACTGTCGATAGTCCTTCGAGCACGAAGTCACTGGTCATCGTGACAGAGGGTTTGAGTGTACTGATTTTGTTTCACTACTAATCTCATCATATTATGTGCACTCTCACAGAACCTGTACATAGGGTCCTTTTAGCATTGTGTTAGAATAAAACATAGGTCAAAATCTGTGAGTGATGAAGAAGGCATCTGCAAGAGGCATTAAGTAGGAATCACCGTAGCCTACATAGTTGGCGGAGACTAACAGACGCTCTCTCTCAGACATACACACGCGCGCGCGCACACACACACACACACACACACACACACACAAAGAAACAAAACACACACACATACGCAAACACATACACACACGTACACACACATTCACACTCATATATATATATATATATATATATATATATATACTTGTCAGCTATCAATATACCTCATAATATCCTCGAGCCCTTAGCCTTGGAGTGGGTAGAATGGAAATCAACTTGTTTTAGTGGACTCAGCAGTTTTAAATCTGCTTGTCTGAATCGTCTTCAAGAAGCGAGAGTAAGATCTAAAAGGTCAGGCAATCTAACAGTGAGCTCATCCCACAATCCTCACTTTTGCTCCATATGCGACCTCCTTTGTAAATCACTAGCGGGTCTTAAGTGCCAGTTTAGAGTATTGATCAAAATTTCATAACTTAATCAATTGGTTAAGGTGTCAGATCCTCATAGGTCGAAACCAACGGGAGAATCCATTATATATATATATATATATATATATATATATATATATATATATATATAACCCAAAGGCAACAAATTATTGGTAAAGATTTCAAATGTAAACGCAAAACTTGAAGTAACGGAGCAAAAATAAAAGAATCGAAGATCAAACAAAATATGACAAAAGAAAAGTAAAAATGAAAACAAACACCGACCTAGACAATTACCCAAAATACTCAATGATTGAGCAATACAGATAAGTAACACTACCCAACGTTTACATTGCGCAGATCAGTACGAAAATTTCAGTGATTGCGCAGGTCAGTGTTTCCAACATTGTGTGAAAATTTTGTGTGAATTGATTGGACGGTTTTTGAAATATTAGAAAAAAGTTATTTCGATAATAATTTGGCACGCAGTGTTTATATATATATATATATATATATATATATATATATATAGAGAGAGAGAGAGAGAGGAGAGGGGGAGAGAGATCCCTATCTAACTTCCATCAACATGCCATATACTATGGCATATATTAACTTACTAGAAAATGACACGTTGCGCCTTCTTGGGGCTAATGTTCTGATCTGAGATGAAGGGGAAAGACTATATTGAATCCATTGCTAGGTCAGCTGCTAAGAAAGTTGGCTCACTGTGTCGTGCCAGACAATTTTTATATATCTATGTATACCATTCGTGCATGCTTAGAATATTTTTTCCATATTTGGTCCAGTGGCCTGCTATTTACTGTGAGCTCCTTGATATAATCCAAAGAAGAATCAGCAATATTATATGTCTTGATCTGGCGGCTCGGCTTCATTTATTGTTCCACGGCCGTAAGGTTGTCTCTTTGTATCTTTTTTTTATAAATGTTTTCATGGTAATTTTTCGGGTGAGCCCTTCGTTATAGTACCTAGAGATTTTGAATTTCAGCGCAGTACTCGACTGGCGTCGAGATCTCATCAATTTACAGTTGAGCTGACTAGATGTAACCGTAAGTTCTATGCTAACAGTTCCTTTTCTCGCACTTCTCGCTAGTAAAACTTTCTTCCAGCTCCGGGCTTTCCAGACAACTTTAATCTTCAAAAATTTAAATGCAGTATCAATCGCTATCTACTGTCCTTCTGGTTACTCTTTTCTCTTTTCCCTCATTATTAATGTTTCTGTTTCTAATTCTTCCACACCAAATAATCACTCGTGTCTTAATGGTTTTACTGCCTTGCATGGGATGAAATTAATTAAAAAATATATACGCCCTCATCCATCGAAATCAACGGGAGAGCCTATCATATTTATATATGACGTCAATTTAAATAGGAAGATTTCATTTTAATATCTGTCTATATTTCTGAGATGAGGTATTATGTACACTATTTACATTATTCAGACTATTGTCCTCATCTTTGTCGCCATATTTATTACAACGTTTCGGCTATTGTACGCTCCGACCTTCTTCAGGTGGTTGGAATTTCGAACTGAACCCTTTATTTCGCTCAATGGGGTCTATCTGTTTATATTTCTGAGATGAGGTATTATGTACACTATTTACAATATTCGGACTATTATCCTCATCTTTGTCGCCATATTTATTACAACGTTTCGGCTATTGTACGCTCCGGCCTCCTACAGGTGGTTGGAATTTCGAACTGAACCCTTTATTTCGCTAAATGGGGTAGATTGTCCTAGTATTGAACTCACACTATTTGGGTTCTGTCACTGGATCTATCTAACGCCTGACATGGCAAAGTGGATAAAGGCGTTAGTTAGATCCAGTGACAGAACCTAAAGAGTGTAAGTTCAATACCTGGTTATGGCAGTTGAGAACTTGGAGAGGAGAATTAACAGGAAATAACTGATAACTGACATCCATTAAACCTGACATATGGAACTAGAACATATATAAAAATATTCTAAACCTACGTATTTCGTCCACTGAGGAACATTATTAAGGTAATATATGATTTATTTTAGGGCTCGTGTTTATATACAAAACCGAGGAAGTCATTGGTTTATCAGGGATTTAAATTCGAGAAGGTTCATGAATGTCCATTATGTGGTTGAAACGTCTGTCAAAACCTGTAGAGGACACAGAATGTCATAATTCAAAGTCTAGCAAAAATTAAGCGAGTAATTAATGAATATTGTTTAAATTGTGCTTAGATTGTTATGGCATGAGATGGACTTATATATATATATATATATATATATATATATATATATATATATATATCAGTAATGTATATAAGTGTGTACAGTGGCGTGCACGGATAAGTTTTTAATCGTGCCACTGGAATACAGACAGCGAATTTAGTAGACAATTAAGTACTCTTTTATTTCTCATCAGAATTCCTTTCCCGCTGTGTGGTTAGTGTATGATGTAAAGGTGGTCCTTTTTATTTAATGCCACACGCGGGTGTTGCCGTTATTTCCAGATATACTCGCAACACAGAGGTGCCCTCCTGCCGTATACAAGTCACATGAATGCAGCCGAAAGAGGAAGCGACTGGCTGTGTGGGCAGTCGAGGTCGGTCGGCTCCAGATGGGACAAAAAAGCCAGCTCGGTAAGGAGACATTTCTCTACAGAGAATGCGGATGAGGGTGTTGTGGAACGGATAACGTCGGTCTCGATAGTCAAAGAAATTTGTTTGGTTTGTTTGCGTTTTTTGGCAAACTTCCAATTCTGCGAGTCCTGGCATCTTCCTGAAAGAAAAGCAAGAGAAAAAAAAATAACAAAGATGGCGACTTTGTGTCTCGTGCCTAGTTAATACCCTTCGATGGATTTTTTTTCAGAGCAAAAGGTAATTAGTTTCAGAATTTAGCCAGCCCTGAACAAGCACACACACACACACACACACAAACACACACACATTATATACACGCATATATATATATATATATATATATATATATATATATATATATATATATATATATATATATAAAGTGTGTGTTTTGTGTGTGAAGGGCTAACTAAATTCTGAAACTATATATATATATATATATATATATATATATATATATATATATATATATATATATATACACACACACACATATATATATATATATATATAAATGTATATAATGTGTGTGTGTGTGTTTGTGTGCAGGGCTGGCTAAATTCTGAAACTATATATATATATATATATATATATATATATATATATATATATACACATGTGTATGCGTACTGTAGAGATACAGAAAGAGCGATGGGGAGAGGTGGGTGAATTAGAGACTGTTAGAATAAACTGTGTCCATCTTTCCACACTATAAACATTAGTGAACAGGTTTAGTAGTCAAATACAACTTAATTGCAAGTTCCATCGGAAGTTTTTGTTCCACGGTTGTGTCTTTTTTTTTAACCGTCTACATTTATGACTTCTCTCATTGCACAGCCTCCTTTTTTATGTGCCGTGTCCTTTCAGGACGTAGACGATGATGGCCCTCCACTCCTTCCTGTCCATTGTAGCTCTTATTATGTTTGTAATTTTGTTATTTCTCCCAAACCCTGTTCCTCCATCTATTTGCCCAAGACCATCAAGTACGTTACACACTGCTTTCACGTATCCCTCTTTCCCTCTATCTGTCCTGTGAGTTTCAAATTTTCCAAGCCCTCCTTCCTTATTACGAGACCCTGAATTTTCAGCTGCCTCCTCGTGCTGTTAAGTATATATTTGCTCTTCGTTTCCATTCTCACCAAAACCTCGCCGTTGCTCACATGATGGGTCCATAGTATTCTCAGCATCCTTCTGTAGAACAACATTTCTATTGCTTTAAATCTCTTCTTAAACATTGGAAAAAAGTTAAAGTAAAAGATATATCGTCCTACATTTCAACCGATGAATATTTTAGATGTTTAAAATTAACAGCTGCACATTCTTCTTCTTTTATGTGTCATGTCCCTTCAGGACGTAGGCGATCATGGTCCTCCATTCCTTCCTGTCCATTGAAGCTCTCATGTGTTTTTGTTATTGTTACCAAACCCTATTCCTCCATCTATTTGCTCAAGCCCACCAAGTATGTTACACGCTGCTTTCCTCTTTCCCTCAACCTGACCTGTGAGTACCAAATTTTCCAAGCTCTCCTTCCTTATTACACGACACAGAAATTTCAAAAGCCTCTTCCTGATATTAAGTATAAATTTCCTCTTTGTTTCCATTCTCTCTAAAACCTCGTCTTTGCTCACATGTTCGGTCCATGGTATCCTCAGCATCTTTCTGTAGAACTACATTTCTGTTGCTTCAAGTCTGTTCTTCATCTTTGAGGAGATTGTCCTGTATTCGTTGTTATACAGGAGGACAGATATCACATATCAGTTTGTTCTTTTCTTTGTTTCTAACGAAATTTGTATGTCTCTTAATAATCTAATTAGGTTTTGGAATGCACCTTTGGCCATCCATATACATCTTCGGGTCGCAGTGTTACAGTTTCCGCTCTCTGTTAGAATACTTTCCCAGATATTTAAATTTCTGCACCTGCTTGATTTTAGTATCCCCGACCTGTAATTTGCATTTTGGGCTCATCTTTTTGCTGATGACCATGAATTCTGTCTCCAAGTAGTTTATATTTATTCCTTTCTTCTCGCTTTCCCCTCCCTACCTTCTATATGAGTTTTTGTAGTTTCCTTTCCGTGTCTGCTTTGTCACTTGCCTATCTTATGTTGATTGTGGCCACCAATAATGAATTCTGGTAGGAATTCTAAATCTGTCCGAATTGCCTAGCTGTATAAGTTTAATAAATCTGGTGAGAAGACACATCCGTGACTTACAGCCCTTTCTATTTTTATATAACTGCTGAAATCATTTTCTGTCCGTCTGCATGTGGCTTGCTGCCATTTTAAAGTCTCAATTATTCTATTGCCATTCAAGATAGGTTACGTTTGCTGAGCAGCTCCAACACATCTGTGTGGCGTACTTTGTTGAACGCATTTGCTTGTTTATAAAACTCAAAGGCACGCTCCTTTGTATTTGCATTGCTCTTACTGATAACATTCTGAGCATAAATATGGCGTTTCTTGTTTCGGAGTCTTTGACGAACATGCACTGTTTTTGTGCTTTCTCTGGTCTGATACCGCTGCGTGCATTATTCAACAGAATTCGGATGCTGTGTTTTGATATGTGTCTCATTAGGCTGATTGTCCGGTGGAGAGTATGAGGCTAATATATATGTAAAGCAATATTTGAACAGCGAATTCAAACCGTATAATCTAAAACTCCATATACATATATATATATATATATATATATATATATATATATATATATATATATATATATATATATATATATATATAAAACTATAAAAACTACATACTACATTCAAAAATATCACTTGATAAGACACCAGAACTGTTGAAACAAAATGGCTACTTTTGTAGTGATTTTATAACATAGTTATGTTATAATTTTCGAATATATATATATATATATATATATATATATATATATATATATATATATATATGATGAATAATCAAGATGTTGACGTTCAACACTACTTATAAATTTTATTTTCCCTCAATCGCTGACGAAGCTTTAATATAATATATATATATATATATATATATATATATATATATATATATATGATTAAAGATCAAATACATATCAAATATGTATCGGAATCAATTTAATATATTTCACTTTTATTAAAGATTCGTCAGCGATTGAGGGTAAACAAAAGTTCTAAGTCGTGTTGAACGTCGGCGTATTGATTATGTCATTATTTCCTCTTCGAGTTTGGAAGGGTCACATCTATCTATCTATCTATCTATCTATCTATCTATCTATCTATCTATCTCTCTCTCTCTCTATATATATATATATATATATATATATATATATATATATATACATATATATACCTCCAAAGAAAAGTCTTGTGCGAGATTGTAAATCAATTTTTAAAAATTAAAATCTTCCCTGAAGCCTTTATTTTAGTTTTAATTTCAAGCTAATAGATTAAATTTAATATTTCCAATATTCCAATTTCTTTGCTGTATCTCAAAATGAATGTAAATTTATTGGAATGAAATTCATTGGATCGGAATTCTCTTTATTGAAAAAGTTTTCAAAATTAAAATGTACTTTTCTGAAACGGTATTTGCGAAATATAAGCTGCGTTAGATTTCAATTAATCTGATTCGAAACAAATATTACTTAATTTTAAGTTACAATATCACAGAAAAGTTTTTTTTAACACCAAGATGGGCGCTTGTATCCGGTGTTCACGTCTCTCTCGATAAACTTATGTCTGGAAATTTTCCTGCGCGGGACATATCTGTAACAATTACTTAACAATTATAACGTGAAACCCTTTTTATATAATGTGTTTAGCTACTTCGTAATCTTAAACATAAGAAGATATTCTAAGCAATCTAATGTTTTATTGAATCTTAGGTAGTTTGATATTATAGTCTAACTTACGAAGACCCTTAAGGAAATGTTAGGAAATTACCAATAAATTGTAACTTTACTAATGTTATCGCTTTTATTTTCTGATAATGTCGCGTTTGAGCATCCATATTTACAAAAGTCGATACTTTTATACACACCGGAAATAAATTAAAAACACCTTTCAAAATATTGAGGGTCGTTGAATTGTAGCGAGTTTTTGTATTTATCATTAGTAAATACAGTTTTAATAACTAATAAATAATAAAGTTATAAATAATAAATTTAATAACAATATCGTTTGATCTATACATATTAATACATAATTTTAAAAGATTTAAAGTTTATAAATTATTTTAATCAAAATTTAAACAATTCTTGTAAAAATTCATTATTCATCGAACTATTTTTTCTTAATGCAATAGTGTCCTTAATACATTTTATACATAAACGCTTTTTTAATTAAATAATGACTTAGTTTTACTGCACTTTTTTTTTATTTTATGATTCAGAGTAGATTTTCTGTAACTGACTGTTCTGTTTTTCAAAAAAAAAAATTTCCGGATTTAAATTCTCCGAGGACTTTTCCGTATAATTATAAAAAAAAAAAATGAAGAGCTTTATAAAAGAATTTGTCAAATGATTTAATTTATTTGTGACTAAGTCCTTCAAGTTTCATGAATTATCAGCAAGCATTTTCTAATCAGTGTATTTGTCACCGCAAAAAGACGTTAAATCTTCCAACACTATTTTATGGTCACCCGCTGATTCAGGAAAAGCGAAAATTTTAACCACAATTCCCAACGTGCTAGAAAGGATCAGAAAATATAATTTAATAATCAACATATACTTTGCCCTTTCATCTTAATAAGGCCATTAAGATTTTGGCGATAGAACTTGTTTTTTTATTAAGCGTTATTTGTTATTATTTGGAGCATTTTCCATCATGTATTCTCATTTTTAAGCGAATCTTTGGAGGTACCTATATATACACACACACACACACATATATATATATATATATATATATATATATATATATATATATATATATATGTGTGTGTGTGTGTGTAAACAGATTTTTCCTCCACACCTTGACAAAATAGTTTTAAGGACAAGTATCATAGTTTTATTATTAAAATCAATACAAAAGTATCACATTTAAGATTTAAGATTTTAGGCGCCATTCTGCTGACACTTCTTTAGTATCAAAATCGTCGGCATTATAAAATGAAGTAGTTAGTAAGAAACATTTTTTTACCAACGACAGATACTAAGGCATAAATTACCAAGTTGGTGTAGGCAATTGGAGAGAGAGAGAAAAAAAATGTTTTACTAATTTTCTTCCTTGTCAGGCAATTTTTCCCCGAATAGGGACAACATATATTTTAACTCCCGTTGAAAATTAATTTTTGGTAAAAATTTTTCTTATTAACTATTTCGTTTTTCTAATGCCGACGATTTTGATTCAAATCTTAAACATGGTATTTTTTTTGTATCTATTTTAATAATATATATATATATATATATATATATATATATATATATATATAATATATATATATATATATATATATATATAAGAATGATAATTTCTTATGATATAAAAAATAAAGAAAAACAGTGAAATAATGAAATCTGAACTGAGGGGCCTTAATATCACGGCCAATACCATGTCTCTGGTGGATTTGTATATTCCATCCCCTCCTTCGTTCATTGCCCTGCTTTTTACCCCTTTTAGTTTTCGTCCGATGCTCGGCTAGGGTTAGATTACAATCTCGAACAAACGACATCGTTAAGATGCGGCTGCGGCGTTCGTTAGCGTCAATCAGCCTCCTCCCGAAAATTAATGACCTAATCGTTGATTTTATCCACTCTTCTTCTTTCCTTTGTTTCGTCTACCGCCAGTCTGGCCATCACGCCCCTCGGTTTGGTTAGTAAGTGCACCGTCGCTGACATCGCAATGTCCGCTATGTTATGATTTCAGATCCCTTCCTCAATGATCTCTCCATCCGTAACCTTTTGCCTCGGCATAATATTAGCCAGAACGTCGGACAGACCGAGAGCTGGGGACGCGGTGGCTGGGCGAAAATTGGGATTAGCGGTTGGGAAATTTTAGGCTTTCGATTAGACATGAGCACGAATCGAATAGAAATTGTTACGCGGAATAGAGTATGGGCTACACATCTATTCGTCATTTGGAGGCAACACACACATACACTTAAGCGCACACATAATATATACACACACATTTATATATATATGTTTGTATATATTGAAAATGAGAAAGATAGAGAAAGAGGGGAAGGAACAGAAATAACCGAATGAAACATCTGGGGAACAATATAAAAAAAATCTTTTTTTTTTTTTTTTAAATCAAAAGAAAACAGATCTAATAGAAGAATATAAAATTAAAAAAAAAAAACAAAAAACAATTTGCCAATGGCAAAAAAAGAAATTTAAAAAGTCATAAAATAAAACGTCCAAAAAAAGCCAAATAAATTAGAAACAAAGATATTGCAAGCCAACAATAAAAACCGTAATGATTTCTTTGTTTGCTTGTTTGTTTTTTGTTTTTTTGTTTGCTTATTTCTTTCTTTCTTTCTTTCTTTCTTTCTTGATACATATCTATATCTATTATTTTATCTTTGCTTTTACTCAGGTTATATATCGTTATACCAGTCTTTTCATATCTATCTATCTATCTATCTATCTATCTATCTATCTATCTATCTATCTATCTATCTATCTATATTCACATGTTAATATAAATTATCTCCCTCCATATTGCCAACCCCTTTTAAGCTACCTCTGTCTGTCTATCTCTCTCTCTAACACACAACATACATACATACATATATATATATATATATATATATATATAAAGTATATAATTGGTGTATACGGAATGAATTTCAATAACCAACAATTACTATTCTTAAAAGAGTGCTCAATACAAAGCAGAGCAGATATAATTACTATTTATAAAAAAATTATAACATAAGTATGTTATAAAATCACTAAAAAATAGCCATTTTGTTTCAACATCATGTCTTGATCAAGACATGATGTTGAAGATAAAATAAAAAAAAATTTTTAGTGATTTTATAACATACTTATGTTATCATTTTTATAAATCATAATTATAATATATATATATATATATATATATATATATATATATATATATATGCATCACTAATTAATAATTTCTATCAGTGACTTTGTTCATATATCAAGGTCAACTCTGGCATATTAAAATATTCTGTTAATATTTATTTATATCTTCTTTCATTTATTTCTCTATCTATCTATCTATCTATCTATCTATCTATTTTTATCACGCAAATCAGTGTTTTACAAAAAGAAACTTGCATAAGCCCTCCAAACTTAATTATTTTTACCTATATTAAATATGATAAATACCCGATGTGAATTTCAACATATAATATCTAAATTTCACCGTCATCGATTCGGGGAGGAAGTGTGACACATTTAGAAAGACCCTGAAAACCATAGCATGATTTCAGGCATCCATTGTGGGAGATATTGGTTCAACTTAACTGTTATGCATCTGTCTATGGTTGTGCTAGTATGATATCCTAATTTATAATGACTGAAGTTTTGAGAGTATTGGCTTTGTTTTAAAAAAAATGACCAAGTCTCAGTATAGTTCCACTATAAATCACAGGTGGGCTCTGTACTTTAAAATTGGCATTTGTAATTAGCTAGCTCTTGTTTCAGACGTACGATTTTAGAAATGAGTACTTGTCGGCTATTATATCATATATCCTTATAATCATACTGAAAATAAATTCGGCAAGAATATTCCAGACGGCATATTTATTTGGTGCAAAAGAGTTTACTTTTTCCTACTTACCCTTAACTAGAGGGGCGTGGGTTTATATTTTTACTTAAGGTGTATTAAGAAATAAACATCTCTCTTGGATGAAACTTGAACAATATTCAATAACTAGCAGCATGTCCCGGCGTTGCCCGTGTTTGATTAAAAAATCGTACGACTCATACAGCAATCGCTATCACTTGACTTAAAATATTTTTGCCCTTCCTTGCCTTTAAAGGAGTGCCCTTTGCCGTGCTGATGTTGCTACATGCCTTACTTCTTGCCTGTCTCACACTGCCAATTTTTTCTAAGCTCTATACTAAACATTAAATCTGTTGCGAAAAAAGAACTAAACAAAATGAACACAAAACGACCAGCTTTAAAAAAAAAAAGGACTCGTAACTGGAAAAACCGAATGAAAAAGGAATGTTAACAACAAATACTTTTTCACACCCAACCCAGTTTTGCGGAGTCAGAATCAACGTTGAGTTTAAGCAAGCGAATGAGCCAATTGGAGTAAAGTGCCATGCAGATTTAAATTTTTTCCTCTTGTGACGAACGCAACTACCAATTTTTTTGCATGCTAGTTAACATTCGTGTCAGTCAGTTGTTGGCTTTCACGCTGGCCAATAGAATCTTCCTGGCTATTTGTGGCCGCCAGCTATAGGCTCTCACTCTGGCCAGTAGAAAATGGCCGCAAACTACATGAAAACTGCCGTAGAAGCATGAAAAAATTGATTATATCCACTATCGTTGGGAGTTGGGAAATGCAACGTCGGTCTTGGCCTTTCCACTAACTTGGAGCATGTGCTTGTAAATTTTGGTGCAAATCCGTCGAAAATTGTGGCCGTGCATTCGTTACACACACACACACACACACACACACACACACACACACACACACACACACACACACACACACACACACACACACATCCTGCCTTTTATAGATAGAGATTCCGTTTTCAGTATCATATACAGTTAGTCTGTTTACAGCCTTCTTCTTTTAAGAAAAATCAGGAATATATTGGGATCAAATGCAGATCAAATATGGAAATTCAAAAGAATGATAGGATGAAGAACAAATAGGAAACGTTTATCAATCTGACATGTTTCACTTTTATTCAAACTTCATCAGAGAATGAGATATAGAGAAATAGAAGAAATAAATGGTGTTAATTTATTTTTGTTCTGTTTGATTTTCATTGGTTATTCAGGTTTCATGTTCATTCAACTTTTTAAACAATTGTCAGCATAATTTAGGACTATCCAAAGTGAAGGAAAAATAACGCGCCCTACGGAAGTTTCAAGAATTTAACATTTTCCAACCCTGACTGAAAATCTATAAATATTGCTTGATGTAGGTAAGCACATAATAATTCTAGTTTGTCTATGTCGAATTTATATGTCAATGTATGTTCGTAAGTGTGTGTGCATGTGTATGTCTAGTAAACATTGTTTGGTGGTTTTCCGCGTCTTGATTTGGGAACGTTTTTACGTACACACCGTCTGTTTTAGGTAAATATACGTTAGAGTCTTGAAGAATGGATTCAATAAATGTTGGCGATGTAATACAATATTTTGACGTGTGTTTATAGTTGGTAATCATGAATAAAAAAAAATCTGCGCCATTTTGCATCATCTATCATTATGGTCATAAAAAAAAACAAAAAAACTATATATGAGTACCAGATATGTTTGAAGAAGTTAATGTTTCCTGATTGTCCGGTTTTTGCTCGCAAATAAGAAGCGGTCTAAATTTTGATTTAGATGTCGGTCTGGCAACTCTTCAGATCAAGGAAGATGATTTTGGCAGCACCAAGAGACCCCTGTGGATAACGCTCAACTTATGAGCAAAAAAAAGAAGTGAAGGAAAAGAAGATATCAAAAAGAATTTATGATGGCAACAGATAAGTGGAAATAATCGACTAATACAGAGAAGTATTCGGATTAAAAAACGAATCTGCCGAAAGATGCTTGCTTTCTTTGACAAATTCAAAGAAAAACCATGAAATACCCGAAAAAGGGGGAGAAATGTTTTTCAATTGTAGGGTGAAGTTATTTAGCACATGTAACTTTCTCAAAAATTCTTTTTTTTTCTTTCGCGATTTCTTAATATTAGGTTGGTGCAAAATAATGACGTAATAATGTCGTTTTTTGACGTATTTTTAACGTCAAAAAAACGACATTCTTACGTCATTGTTTTTGCACCAACCTAATATATTTTACCTTCAGTACATGGCGCTTCACAACATCCTTTTCTTTATTCATGTGTAAACTGCTATGGCTTCTTTAGAAATATCATAGAGTATTTTCATATTGACCTATCTATTGTATTCTGAGTATGACTTTAAACTACACTCGGCAGTAAAGCCTCTGATCAGGAGGTTTTGAGGAGCGTGGAACCACCTCTTATTTGTAGCTGTTTCCAGGTCCAACCTGCCTCTGGGTGGTAGCACCTGTTAGGGTCCCAGTTATGGGTAAATAGTCAACCCCCAAACTGGGGTGAAAAAAAACTATGAATGTATAAAAATACATTTTTGTAGTAAACATTTCCAGTAATAAACTTTAATACTAAAAAAGAAGAAAATACCAAAGCTCCAAAGGAAATTAAATTTCAGCATTAAATGACCCATAAGGAGTTGATATGCCGTTAAACAAATCAAAACAAATCAAACATCCCCATGGTTTTTTGTGATGTCAACGAACACTCGTTGTCATTTTCGTAATGCTCGTTGTAGTAGAGATTTTGTAATCGCAGATACAACTATAGTAACGCTGTTGAACAATACTGGTGTCAGACGCCTTCGAATAACACTTGCACTAATATTACTTGCTCGATAATACTCGCTCGAACAGTAACCACTGAATAGTAACCTCTATAGAGGTTATTATAGAGAACAGTATCTCTATCTATAAAAGGCAGGATGTGTGTGTGTAACGAGTGCACGGCCGCAATATTCTATTTGCCAGCGTGAGAGCCAACAGCTGACTGACACGAATGTTAACTAGCATGCTAACATGCAAAAAAAATCGATAGCTGCATTCATCACAAGTGGGGAAAAATTTAAATCTGCATGGTACTTTACTCCAATTGGCTCATTCGCTTGCTTAAACTCAACGTTGATTCTGATTCCGCAAAACTGGGTTGGGTGTGAAAGAGTATTTGTTGTAAACATTCCTTTTTCATTCGGTTTTTCCAGTTACGAGTCCTTTTTTTAAAGCTGATCGTTTTGTGTTCATTTTGTTTCGTTCTTTTTTCGTAACAGATTTAATGTTTAGTATAGAGCTTAGAAAAAATTGGCAGTGTGAGATAGGCAAGAAGTAAGACATGTAGCAACATCAGCACGGCAAAGGGCACTCCTTTAAAGGCAAGGAAGGGCAAAAATATTTTAAGTCAAGTGATAGCGATTGCTGTATGTGTCATACGAATTTTGAATCATGCACGAACAACGCCTGGCCATGCTGCTAGTAGTGAATAGAACAGTGATCCTTGTCCAACCTCCATTGTCGACATCGGCACTTTATTCCTATATAACATAGTCTAAAAATATGTTTTGAATTGAGAGTGTTTTTCTCTTAGACTGACTGCCACCAAAGGTTTATGGGTTCAGTCAACCTAATTTTTTCATCTATATTGGTAGTTTATTAAACATAGCTTAGGTGCCGCACACGGCAAAATGTATGGGACACCAAAAGAAGATTAAACTCACTATTAAGTCGTAATTGATGTAGTGAGACAAGCTTATTAACCATTATACCACATCGAACTGCACATATTCGTTGGCTAACGATTACTTATATTGTTATTTTATATATTTGCTAAGAATGTGTTTCTTTGACTAAAAAACGATATTAAACAAAATAGGGGTTGGAGAGATGTAACGTTCCAAGTAAGTAGATAATATCTGGCCTCTTATCTTGAAAACATTCTTAGGAAATGGCTTTTAATTGTCGAACATGAAACTCTCTTACCAGTGAGGAATATTCAACTATTCCAGCTACAGACAAAACCAATCTTAGTGGCGTGAATAATAGTTTCTCTTCTATGTGTCACGTTCTTTCAAAACAATAATGATTATAGCTCTCGCAAACTTCCTCTTAGTAAAATTTGCCTTATAGTCACTGCCATTCTCTGTCCTGTTATGCATTGACATAAATTTGTTAGGTTACTCGTTGTTTTCCTCTGTCTTGTCAGTGTCAAATTCTTCAAGCCTTCTTTCCTCATTATAAGTCCTATAAATGTCAACTGTCTCTTTTTGATCAAGTACAGGTGTCCGTTCTGTTTTCATTTTCCTTGAAAACTTCATTGATAGTCGTATAACCCCTTCATAGTATTCACAGCATCCTTCGGTGGAAACACATCTCTGTTGCTTCAAGTTTCCTTTTCCTCTGTAAGGAAATTATCCAGTATTTGCAACCATATTTTGTAAGCCCAAGCAAGCCAGTAAAGCCACTAAGACACAAAGGGCTAATGGATGTAGAAGAAATAGAAAGCATAAGCATTAATAAAAGCGAGAACATTAGAAAAATAATCAGGAAGACAGAAGTTTACGATTGACTTTATATTTAAATTTATATTTAAATTTTTAAAGTTCAAAATTGGCGGGAAAACATGGAGCTGGATGAAGGTTTCAAAAGAAAAGAAATTGTTAGCATTGAACATATGGTTGCATCTAACCAGTTCCAATGTACACTGATGAGACCTTTTTACCAGTTTAATCTTCTTTTTATGTGCCGTGTCCTTTCACGACGTAGGCGATCAAGGCTCTCCACTTCTCCCTATTCCTTGTAGCTTTCAATAAATCTCCTCCCTATGCCCCCTCCCCCTACAGACCTTCTATTCGACATACATTCTGTCATTCACTTGCTTCAAGCTCTTCATCTTTGAGGAGACCGTCCATTTACTGGTTTCATGTCATGTTAACGAGAAATCCTCCTGTATTGCAATACTCTGCCCAGCTTTTGGAATGCGTCTATGACCTCCCAACATGTCCATGGATCTCAGTGTTGCTTTCAAATATTTAAACATATACTGTTGCTTTCCTGCTCAATGAGTCTCTGTCCTTCTATTCGACATGTGAGGATCAGATTTTCCAGGGAAGCAACTTAGCCGATTCCTTTCAGTGTCCCATATAGAAACTTCTTCTCTAGTTCCTGCTGCTCTACTATATTGTTTATATATAAGCCTCCTCCTCCATGATATCCAAAAGCATTCATCTCTGCCTTCGGACTTCGTTCAACCCGTCCTCTTTTAAAACAGTCCCTCCCGTTGCATCGACTGTTTCTCTTCTTAAATTCTTTTGAGGAGGATGTTGGTGCCGTCCAACATTTACGTCTAGCCGTAAAGGAGGACCCTTCCAGATTTCACTCCGTAACAGCTCAATACTATTTTCTTTGTTACCAAACAAACACTCCTGAGCAGACGTCTGCAAATTACCTGCCCCCTCGTAGGCTTTTCGGAATGCGTCGTAAGAGAAGAAGGGTGACCGTCCCAACATGTCCATGGATCTCAGTGTTGTCAAACTTACGCAAAAATAAAATACCGTCCTCTGGCAAAAAAACATATCTTAAATCAAATATTTAAAAAACTTCCCCAGACGACTACCTGAACGGTTGATTTTAAATGTTGCCCCTTCACATCATCTTTTTTGGTGTTACCTGTAAAACCTCATAAAGTCTAGGTATCATAGCGAGGGACTAATCAATGGGAGATTTATAGAAGAGGCACAGGGAAGCAACTTAGCGACGATGTGAAAATGACTGAAGATGAGACGCCAGATCATATATAATAATATTGCAGATTTTTCTTTGGATTTTATCTATTTCTAAACATATAGCAAACTTCATTCTTCTCAATAGTTCACAGTAATTTGTTCTGCTGCCACGTATTTTGATTGAACATTGTAAGCGTTTCCATCGAGGGTGTTTGTATTTCTACCTTTTAAAAACGCTTTTGTTTATATTAAAAATGAAAAAAAATTCACAGGTTTTTTTTTTGGTTATTCAAGGACCTCCTATGAATATATATATATATATATAAATATATATTAATTTCTTTTCATTTTCGTCATTTCAAAAAGGACTTTTGGAAAGATGTAATCCTTGGCGATATAAAAAAAAATCAAAGTCTGATGATCCAGAACCCTGTATAATATATATATATATATATATATATATATATATATATATATATATATAGTTTATGCAAACTTAGGTTATGGTGAAATAACAATTGGGCCGTATGGAATCTTAACGTTGTCTGTCTTTTATTCAAACATACACACACACACACACACACACACACACACATATATATATATATATATATATATATATATATATATATATATATATATATATATATTGATTCAGTATATGAGTTATGATATCCAGAGAGCTCATTTTAAATCCTTGCACCCGAAGAAAGAAGATGAAGGCACTAAGAAAGACGTGTTAAGAGATTACTGAAGGTTAAAGAAAATTACAAGGCTTTAGAAGGAACTGGAAACACAGTCTTAAACATGGAAACAAGTATAAAAAAAAATATATTGTTCAAAAATCCTTTGTGGGGAAAGTGTGTAAACCGGGCAATATGCAAATTTACCTACTCCTATTC
Source organism: Acanthosepion pharaonis (assembly GCA_903632075.3). Classification (NCBI taxonomy): domain Eukaryota; kingdom Metazoa; phylum Mollusca; class Cephalopoda; order Sepiida; family Sepiidae; genus Acanthosepion; species Acanthosepion pharaonis. Next base: position 871,597 of record CAHIKZ030001358.1, on the reverse strand, counting down.
GTTTTATTGCTCTCAATAATTCATGTTTCTTTTTTTCTTTTTTTTTTTTCTCGTTATTCTAGACAACCTCTGTCCCTGATATTCCAAACATGTGTCGGTATTATATTTTTATATTTTATTTAACGACATTTTCTAGATGTTATTGTTATATCGACTGGGACAGAGATATTACATAGCCTAGCATTTTATTCTTTGTTTCTAATCCAGTATATAAATTATTATTGAAGAATAATAAAACGACCAATAAAATCTATGTCAGAAGAGTAAATATCTAGAAAATTGTTTCTACCTATATATTTTCTAATATTTTGTTCAATGTTCGTTTCATTATGAGAAATTGGCGAGGACTGAGGACTTTAAAAAAATAATTAAAGTCATTCACTTGCACACAGACTCAGTGATTAAAAATAAAACGAATAATTAATTAAAAGTGGAATTTTAGAAATCTGAAGCTAACATGTGAGATCACGTTGTGTCGCCTCTATTACGACTGAATTAAGCCATCAGACAACGAATACAGCAGGCAAAGACGTCAGCTGCCAGTTTTATGTATTAACCAAAAGCTTACTTTTCTAATTCAGACAACATCGTTTGTTCTTAGAATTCTATGTAAGGAAAATGAAAAGACAAACGATAAAAAACAATCATTAATATGATTAGGATTAAGAAATGAGGCGAGGATTAAAATTTGGGTGAAAAAAAATTGCATACAGATTGATCAGAAAATGTTTTTAAGATTGGAAAAAAAAAAACCTTGTTTTAGGATTAAATTATTCGACATGAATCCGAGCGGTCTGTGTTAAAGTTATGCTGTTAGAATCTTAACCATAAACAAAGTAACCTAGATACCTGGAATTTGGGATTTAGCTAATTATCAGTGTGGCTATAAAAATTCCATTGCATAGAAATTGCAGCTTTTGTAACTAATGAAATGGAGGTAAATAATAATACATGACGTTCAAAAGGCAATGGTATCACAGGTCAGGTAAATAATATCGCGTCGTGGTCACCATTGTAACGAAAGCGAGAGAGAAAGACAGAGAGAGTGTGAGTGAGTTAGAGAGAGAGATATGGAAAAGAGGTTTTATCCCCCTTTTACGTTTCCTCTATTATGGACATTATTATATACGTGATATTGTAACAGCCGGAAAGGAACAGCTAAAAGGAAAAGGAATGGCAAACATGCATTGTTCGCAGAGAGACTTATACCACTAAGACATGCGCAAAACGATATATATGTCACACACGGAGAACAATATATCATTTATCCACACAGCGAATATAATGTAAGAACAAACAAAAAGGAAGGTCATTACTTAAAATATGGAGATAATTCAATGTTTCTGGAGAAGCCATGTTTCGGACTCCAGATACAAACAGTCCGGATTCATTTATTTTGTCTCAGGCGAGGACATAGTCCACAAAGGGTAAACTGCGAGTTATGGGTTTTCCCAACTTGAAGACTGCGTGTCGGAGTTTCTTTCCATATCTATTTCCAAAACGGAAACGGCACGACAGATTTATAAGCTGTAGCAGTAGGCAACTGGATCCGTCGGGTGGAAGCCCGGACGGTACTAAAATAAAGGTGTGTCTTGACACCAATAATCTTACTGAGTGAATGACAGGCAACTTTCGTCATTGTAACTAACCCATATAAGATCTCGACCAAACAGCGATAATCATATTTTGTATACCTACAGCGGGAGCTAGTTTTGGTAATAGATTAATAGTAGTTCCAACGAGATTAAAGTGTGTATATTAAAAAGACGAGAGAAAACGCAAACATTTTGGCTGTAATGTGGATTTTTAAAAAAATATATTATGCTTTATTTTCCATAATTTTCCTACACGGGTTTCCGGTCTCATGACTGTCATCAGGCAAAGGGTGGAGATTTCCATAAAGTTCTGAACTTTTCACTGCCAGTTCAAGAAAGACATTTGGGTCACTAACACACAAAAAGAAAAGAGAATGTCTCATATCGAGAATATTTAACATCGAAAAACATAAAGGAAAAATATAAATTATTTTTAATAATATGTGGAAATTTCCACCCTTTGCCTGATGACGGTCGCTAGACCGGAAACACGTGTAGCAAAATTATGGAAAATAAAGCATAATATATTTTTAAAAGTCCACATTACAACCAAAAACGTTTGCGGTTTCTCTCATCTTTTTAATATATATATATATATATATATATATGTGTGTGTGTGTGTGTGTGTGTGTGTGTGTGTGTTTTATCAAAAACACTTTTAAAAACGTTGGGACGGATTTCTCAAACCAAAACAAGGACAAAAATCCATGTAAACATATGTCTGCAAAGCCTTCGTATTTGAGTTAACTTTACGGTAGATGGCTCTGTGTTGACATGTAGACTAGGGTACATTTGTCATTCGTGTACATTTGTGGTTAGTCTTCACCGTTTAAGGTGTGTGGTGAGTTAACCGAGAAGTGTTTCGTTTAACGATGGCAGAATCTTCATATCAGATGTGGCCGCGTGAATAGTAATGGAGGCGAGGTTTCACAGCTATATCAGATTGCGCTTCCAGACCAAAGGCTGCCGAGTCATCCAACCATTGCTGATGTTTACCGTCGCATTGCTGAAACAAGATCCTTGACAGCACAACTATGATTCCAGTCTACATCGTAATAGAGCTCTATCTACCGTACCTTTCTTTAAATCTAATAACTCAAAATCGCATGATTTGTCCTTGTTTTGGTCTGAAGAACCAACACCTAAAGTTTGTAAAAGTATTTTTGACATCCTGAACACACACACACACACACACACACACACACACACACACACAAGCACACAGTGTGCGTTGGCTGGAAGGTGTTCAAAACGAGGCAAAATTTAGCTTCCTCAAGCTTCTTGTCCAGTAGAAAATATTGATTCTTCAAAATTACAATGTTTTTTTTTGTTTTAAATTGACATTTAATGTTCTATCTATCTATCTATCTATCTAAAATTCTATTTCGGTCTCTTCATTATTCATCTATCTATCTATCTATTTCTTGTCTTTCATTATCTATCTATCTATCTATCTATCTATCTATCTATTTCGGTCTCTTCATTCTTCAAATCTATCTATCATCTATCTATCTATTTCGGTTTTTTTCTGTTTTATCTATCTATCTTCTATCTATCTATCTATCTATTTCATTTTCATTATCTATCTAAATCTATTTCAGACTCTTCAGTATCTATCTATCTATCTATCTATCTATTTCAGTCTCTTCATTATCTATCTATCTATCTATCTATCTATCTATTTCTATCTATCTATCTTATTTCAGACTCTTCATTATCTATCTATATCTATCTATCTATCTATCTATCTATTTCATCTTCGTTATCTATCTACCTATCTATCTCTATCTATCTATCTATTTCAGTCTCTTCATTATCTATCTATCTATCTATCTATCTATCTATCTATCTATCTATCTATTTCAGTCTCTTCATTTCTATCTCTCTATCTATCTATCTATCTATCTATTTCAGTCTCTTCATTATCTATCTATCTATCTATCTATCTATCTATCTATCTATTTCAGTCTCTTCATTATCATCTATCTATCTATCTATCTATCTATCTATCTATCTATTCATTATCTATTTCTATCTCTATCTATCATCTATCTATCTATCTATTCTATTTCAGTCTCTTCATTATCTATTATCTATCTATCTATTTCAGACGGTAAGGCTGCACTTTCTGTTCAACAGTTAGCTTCCAGCAAGAAAATATCTGGGTAAACCTAAAAGTTACTTGTTCTTTTGCGTACTTTCTATCCGCCTCACAGACAGTTATTTAGAGAAAAAGCATATATATATATATATATATATATATATATATATATATATATATATATATATAAATTAAAAAAAATAATGGCCTCTGCAGTAGTCCTTTCCTGAAGCTAGTCAGATGAATAAATAAATTGTTGGAGGGACATTGTTAAGTCACACTTAGTGCCTATTAGTGCCTATATTATGATAGATGTTTACTTCAAGTGTCGCAGAGCCTGTCTTCATAGATAGATAATGTACAGGAAAGAGCGGCACAGGTTCTGGGGACAGGCAAAGATAAGTTGAAGCTGAAAAGTGAATAACAGAAGGTTATAAAAATGACCTCTTGACGCTAGCAAAACTCTCATGACACTTCGATTTCTGTCATAAATCACCACCTGGTCATCATTGATCACCTCGGCTAGAGTCAAAGAAGAGGTGATTGTAACGCGCATGCGCCGACGCGTAAACTAAAGCACGTGACTTAGACAGCCGTCTGACACATAAGAGCACTGTATTCTTTATTTTTCGTTATATCCTTTTTTTTTTTTTAAAGTAAGTCTTTATTTCCCTTCTTCGTAATTATTTACCCTTTCCTTTCTATATATATATATATATATATATATATATATATATATATATATATATATATATATATATGGGTTCTTTTTTTTTTTCTTCTTTCTTCTGTATTTTAGTTTCTTCGGTGTCGTAACTTGTCTTTCTTCAATAACAATTTGGTTTCCTTGGCTATATTTCTCAGAAGATTTTTTTTTAATAGTTTTTCCCTTATTTTTTTCCTGTCTTTTATCTCCCACCTTTTCAGACACAGCTCTTTGGATCCTTTTCTTCTATGCTACTCGTCTCTATTGAACCACAGCTCGTTTTTCATTCGTTCCTCTTCACCGCATATACTTGTTTATAAGTCGACTATTTCGTGGTGAAACCAGAGTCTAACCTATATTCTTTAAAAAAAATCAGTTCAGCCCAAGCAAAGAGGAAATGTTACTAACACGCAGGAGGTTACAGGGAGTGAAAAAAATGAGAAAACTCTGAGTATAGGGAGGATTGAGGAAAGAACAAAAGATGAACGGGATTCAAGAAGACAGAAGATGGAGACTGACATCGCATTTAAATTTTTTAAGTTTATGTTTAGGGAAGCATGCAAACGGGTGTCCCACATGCGGAAAGTGCAAGAAGTGGCGGTTGCATTTAGCTATTTGAACAGTAAATTGGTGGGACCTACATGCCACTCTAACAGCATGCTTAAATTCATATAGACGGTGTTACAGTTTTTTTGTGTATATGTATATATAACTAGTGAGTTAGCTGAAATGACTTAACCCACTTTATAGTCCACCAATAGAAGGTTAACCAATCAGAAGACGTAGAATATTCAATCCGTCGTGTATAAAGGCGGCCATTTTGTTCACTCTACCCGAATGTCTAGCCCAGCTTGTCAGGCGGAGAGAAACAGAAGGAAGAATTACGCTCTGCTACTTTTATCGAAATATCCACTGCTAACCTGAACAACGCTTTCCTACTGTCTTTGAAATATTCACTACTAACCTCTGGATTCTATACTGAAGACGACCGTCATGATGAATAACAGACGGAGCACCAAGGAAAAAAGCTCATCAGAGCAGTTGCCATGAAAATATTTGTAGAAACGAGAGAGGGATGCCACGTCACGTCAGTGAGTAAGTGACTGAAGTCAATAAGCCAGTTCAGGACCGATTATATTACAGATACTTCTTTTATCAAGAACTTTTAGATAAATATCAAGAGTACCGGACCAGATATGGTAGCAGTATTCAATGTACAGACGAATGATAGATTTGTAAATGTGCAAGATAGACTGATGAGAAAAAGATTCTGGAACGACACAAACTAACGTTCCTTGCAGTAGATACAGCTATTGATTCGATGTAGTTATTCTACTTGAAGTCAGTTGAAAACGTAAGGCGACGGAGTCTCATTGTTTTGCTCTCTTGGAGTTTAGCGCCAGCCAGGCTGATGGCAGGCAGAAGAGTTTCTTTACGGTGGTTAAATGAGAACAGTTTTCTTTTTGAGGTGTTAAAATTTTCAAGCCATTTCCTTATCCAGTTAACCACTGATTGGAGGCAATTATTTTTTACTAACCTGAAATGTGATCAACATCGGAAACGTATAGTCGACTTTGTTTAATGCATGAAAATATACTAGATATTTTGTTAAAACATTCGTATAAGTCGAGTTTTGAAAATCAGACTTCTTCTCCTATGTTCCGTGTCACTTCAGGACGTGATGACTTTCCATATATTCCTCTCCGTTGTCGCTCTTAGGAAAATTTATTTATTTGCTATCTCTCCTAATACCTGTTCTGCCAACCATTTACATAAGCTCGTTAGGTAGATTATGCGCTGCTTTCCTTAGACACTTTTGACTTCAATTTGTCATGTGAGTGCCAAACTCTCCAAGACCTCTGTCCTCATTATGTAACCGAGAAATTTCAACTATCTCTTTCTGATTCGAATATAAATGTCATTTTTTATTTTCATTTGGCTTCAAACATCATCGTTGTTCATATGTTCAGTCCATGGTATTCTCAGCATCCTTCTGTAGAACTACTTTTCTGTAGCTACAAGTCTCTTCTTAATCCGTGAAGAGATTATCCAACATTCACTGACATATCTTTTTTGTTTGTTAATACTTTGTTTATAAAATTATTTTCCTGAAATAAAAAAGAACTTTTTTAATAGAAATATTTTATAAATTTCAAACAATAATGTTCGGTCGATGAATACTGAATTTTTCCTTATAAGGAAACAACTAAACCTACAACTAGCTTTATCATATTGAGGTTTTAATACCCAAAAATTAGTTGTGGGGGCGGACATTATATAAAAGAAAATGATCTCGTGACCTCACAATCCATGTATATTATTAAGGCTTAAAAGCAATTATATATATAATAAATGGAAAATATAAGCCATCTTTTTATCATTTCACCCCAAGCAAGGCGATAATGATACTAAGACGCAATGGGTTACTGGCAGTGAAAGAGAATGAGAAGAATTTAGTGAGGAGAAAGGAGGCAGGATACAGGACGACAGTAGATGGCGATTGACATTGCATTTATATTTTTGAAGGTTGTAGGTGACAGGGAAGCAAGAAATCGGAATAGAGTTCCAGAGGTGAGAAGTGCAAAGAAAGAAAATGTTAGAACAGAAGTGACTGAGACCTAACTGCCAATCTAGTCGTATGCTTAAATTTATGCCGTCGAGTTACCAAGGAAGCGAGCTCGTTAGAACAACTGACATGGAAATATTAATGAAAAGACAGAGGAAACCATGTCAATGCCAGGTCATGATTTATTACATTAAAGAACCTTCTTTGGATTTTGACGAGAATCTCAAGATATATAGTCGGAACCTCAGGCCAGATATGTTAGCAATATTCAATAGTCAATGCTCGGGCGAATGATAGATTTATATATGTACACTATGGATTCCGATGAAAATTGTCTTCTACGATACAGTGAACTAGCAGCAGAGCGAGTAAATTGATTCAGTATAAATTCTTTGCTAAGTGTTTATTTTCTCGCACTTTTCTCCTGTGGTTTCTTGCTTTCGTGCCAACTTTGATCTTCAAAAATTTAAATACAATGTCTATCGTTAGTTACTGTCCTCTTGATTCCTCTCTCTCCTTAATAATGTTTGCTTTTTCTTATTTTTTCACACTCGGTGACCCCTTGTGTCTTAGTGGCTGTATTGCCTTGCTTGGGGTGAAATAATTAAATGTTGCCTTTCTTATTTTTTCACACTCGGTAACCCCTTGTGTCTTAGTGGCTGTATTGCCTTGCTTGGGGTGAAATAATTAAATGTTATTTGATACTTCCACCGGAGTTATAAAAATATTCCTCGCATCTGCAAATATAAATCAAATTGACAAAAATAAATAAATAAATAAGTAAAAACTAAACAAAAAACAAAAACAAAAAAAACAAAAATAAAAAATATATATATATATAAATATATATATATATATATATATATATATATATATATATATATATAAAAAAAAAAATGTCCGAAATATCTTTATATATTACCCTTATGCTGGATGACTTCTGACATCTTATTAAATAATAATTCTTTTAATAATAAAGAAATGGACAGTTTAACAAAATACAAAGAACGAGCGATTTGTCATCAAATATTCTAAGTTTTTTTTTTTTTTTTTTTTAATTATACACAGAAATTATTTAATTAGTAAATACGTAAATTTGTTAAGAAATAATACAATTTTCTTCTATGGTTCACCTTGGGGCTTTTTAGCATACGAACAAAGAAAACATTTTCTTTTTTTATTTTGGGCCAACGATACTTCAATCATCTAATGAGATACTCGGAAATTTAAGATTTTCATTTATCTTTACGGCATTATAGTAATTTCGGCTGACATAACAAAACCGATCTAAAACTTGCTTTCAGTATGCAAAAGTAGTTTTGTTTTATTTTACTTCCTTTGTTTTAATCTATACAATTAAAACCAAAATTAAACTTCAAAGATGATATTTATATTATAAAAGCGTATTTCAAAATGATGAAGGTTTTAGATACAAAGATGGCGGTCGACATTATATACGACCAATTATTTCTAAAAAATCTATGACTTTTTGCGAAATCCAATGTGTAACTATAAAACCTCCTACTTAGGAAGCGAAGGAAAGCGAGAAGAAAGCACTACGAAGAAAGAAGAAAGGATTACGCATGAAATACAAGAAGACAGAATCGGTAAGCCCAAAATGCAAATTACAGGTAGGGGATACTAAAATCAGGCACGTACAGAAATTTAAATATATGCGAAGTGTTCTAACAGAGGAAGGGAAGTGCGACGCTAAGATCCGAAGACGCTTTCTAAAAGCTAAGTAGAGTATGAAGGGACATACAAATTTCGTTGGAAATAAAGAAAAGAATAAACTGATATGTGATATCTGTCTTCCTGTATAACAGCAAATACAGGACAATCTCCTTAAAGATGAAGAAGAGACTTGAAGCAACAAAAAATGTGGTTCTTCTAAAAGATGCTTAGGATACCATGGACCGAATATGTGAGAAACGGCGAGGTTTTGGAGAGAATAGAAACAAAGAGGAAAATTATACATAATATCAGGAAGAGGCTTTTCAAATTTCTGGGTTACGTAATAAGGAAGGAGGGCTTGGAAAATTTGATACTCACAGGTCAGATTGAGGGAAAGAGGAAAGCAGTGTGTAACATACTTGGTGGGCTTGAGCAAGTAGATGGAGGAACAGGGTTTGGGAACAATACCAAAAAACATAGGAACTTCACTGGACAGGAAGAAATGGAGGACCATGATCGCCTATGTCCTGAAGGGAGATGACACATAAAAAAAAGAAGAATGTGTAACTGTTAATTTTAAGCATCTAAAATATTCACCGGTTGAAACGTAGGACGATATATCTTTGACTTTATCGTTTTCCATTGTTTAAAAAAGGTTATCTATTCCAATTGTCTTTAATCCTAATTTAAGTGAACGTATTAACCCGCTGAGCCCAGCGTTCCTCAGCAATTGTAACCCTTCTTCCTGAGATCCTGGGTCAAAATTCGCAAATAATTGGTATATAAAGTTTCACGGTAGATATAAAAATAGTTACAAGTGTTTACCCACCGTTCAACCGGTAGCTGAACATTAAGTCATTTTTCTCTACGTTCAACCTGGGCATTACGTCATTTTTCTCTACCACCGTTAAAGCGGTGGTCAGGGCTTAAAGGGTTAAGATCGAAGGAGAACCACATGTACTGCAGTCATAATAGTAGTAGTATTGTCTTTCAAATTGCAAGCTAGTCTATTGCATTCACTTTTGCCCAAATACTTTCGGGGGAGGGGAGGCATTGATACGAATTCTCTCTCCCTTACTAGCTATGAGTTAACTAGATGGCTAGAGTGAGATCTCTAAACTTGAATGGTGAAGGAAAACTAAATTTGAAACTGTGGAAAAGATAAGGGGAAACCTCTCCTCTATATTCGCTAAGAATGAATTGCAATTCATATAACAAAGAAAAGAAGTCTGTGGAGTGCCATGATTGCCTCCGTCCTCAAGGAAAAGGCATTATAAAAGATACATTATATTAATTGATTTCTTCTAAAATCTTCCTTTTCTGCTTTTCAGTCTTTAACTTCTTTCTTTTGCCTCCTATTATCTTACTCTCCTCCTCATTTTCCTTTTTAATTTTCTTTCTGTTCTCTTTTCCTTCTTTTCTTCCTTCCTTCCTTCTTTCCTCCCTTCCGTCCTTCGGTTATTCCAAAGTTTTCTGTATTTTAATTTTTCTTTCTCTTCTTATGCCTCTTTTATTTCATGCTTCCGTTTATTCCTACTTCATTTTTTTTTCTTTCTCTTTTGTCGCTTGTTTTTCTTTCTTTCTTTCTTTCTTTCTTTCTTTCTTTCGTTTGTTTACGGCTAATATTTCTTTCTTTCTAGTTTTCTTTCTCTTTTGACATGTTTCCTCCCATTCATTCTTTCTTTCTTTTACTTCAAATTTTCGTACTTTCTTTCTTTCTTTTTATTTAATCATAATGTTTTATTCCTTTCTTCGCTGTTTCTTTTAACTTTTCTTTCTTTATTTTGTTCTTTTCCTTCCTTCCTTCCTTCCTTCCTTCCTTCCTTCCTTCCTTCTTTCTTTTTTCTTTCTTTCTTTCTTTCGTTCGTTTGTTTACGGCTAATATTTCGTTTTTTCTGGTTTTGTTTCTCTTCTGACATTTTTCCTCCCATTCATTCATTCATTCTTTCTTTCTTTCTTTCTTTCGTAAGTTTTTTATTTCATTTCATTTTAATGTCCATTTGCTTCTCATTTCCCGCTCTTTTTATTTTTCTTCCTAATTTTTCTTTCTTTCTTTTTCTTTCTTTTCTTCTTTCTTTTCTTTCTTTCTTTCTTTCTTTCTTTTCTTTCCCTTCTTTCTTTCTTAATTATATTTATAACTTTTCTTTCTTTCTTTTATGTTTTTTCCTCTCTTGATTATCTTTTTTCTTCTAATATTTTGACAACATAAAATTTTAAATTTCATTTAACCGTATTCTCTCACCTCGTTACTTTTCAGTCATTTAATTTCTTTCGTTCTGAAAACTTCAGATTCTGTTTTCCACTTTACTTTCCCCTTCAAGTTACTCAACTTCTTCCCAAGGACCCCTCCCTTTCTTCCCGCCATTTTCCCGTCAGTGTTTTCCGTTCACCTCACTTTGATTCAACTGCGTATTTCAGTCTTCTTATTTAATTTCCCAACCACTGAAACTTCTTGATTAACTCCAAAGTTGCTCCCCTCCTTTTCCACCCTTGTCAACTCATCAAAAGTTCGTACCAGTCCCCTACCCCTAAGCATCCCCATAGCACTAGCACGCGACTCATTTATCTAACGTCAGAAGTAATTCCTTACACAGACGTCAGGTTGGCGTATGTGCTTGTGTTAGCCTCTGCGTATTGGTCAGGTTGAGAGAAGATGAAACAGATCAGTTCTGCAGCTTAACTAAATCTGCATATAAACTTTACCTACATTGAGATTAGTATGACATAAGGCTACCATATTATACCAAGAGGAAAAAATCGAAATAAATAGGAATGACTTACACAAACATAGATTAATGATTCTGCAATGTTTAGATTTTTTTAAAAAAGTGTCAATTACTAGCAATTCGATCCCTGGAATAAACAGTGAAAGGATATTCTCTGGAAAATGAAGATCGAACAAGAAAAGGCATCACAGGGATAAAATAAGACAATACGAGATATCTCATATCAGCTAAAATAACAGGAAAAACTGAAGATTACCATATGGTACTTGGTTGAAACGTAGTGTCTATTATCTGTAATAATCGTGATTTATATCAAGTCAGGTAACGTGTAATCTGCCGCATGATATGAAATAAATAATATATGAAATACCGCCAGTCTTTTGACAAACTAAATGTTAATTTGTTATATTTTTTAGTTAAAAAAATTAAACACCAAGCAAGGCATTAAAGCCACAAAGACGCAAAGTGTTACTGAGTGTTACAGAATATGAGAAAAAAACACTATTAAGATGAAAGACAATAAAAGAACATGAATTAAGAAGACCGAAGATAAGGAGAATGCATTTAAATTTTAGAAGATCAAACTTAGGAAGCAAGAAGACGGAAGAGCGAGACGAACGATAGAAGATACTGTTAGCATAGAACTTACGGTTATATCTAGCCATTTCAACTGTAAAATGATAGGACCTTGCCTCCAATCCAATACTGCGATTAAAATCATAAAGACTAAGTACAATAGATGAAGGTTCACTAGAACAATTGCCATGAAAATAATTATGGAAAATTTTATTTATCCTTGACTGTGTTGGAAGATTATGTTAGGCTGCTCTATTAATACTACTTTTCTGGTTTATTCACCGGTTAATGAACCTGTTCCTCCCCGACGCTTTTTTGGTGAGAAGGGTGGCTAGACTTCGAACAGGATTAAAAACCAAATATGTAAAGAGCGAGTGAGCTTTCTTCTAAAGTCAAGCGCCATCTATCACCATATCGTTGATTCTAGATTTCATACCAGTGTAGGCAGTTACTGTGTTGATGAAACCGTATATTTGGTCGGAAGATATACTAGAGTAGAGTTAGTGGTTAGGGTGGTAGGTTCCTCGAATAAAACCAACAATCATGTGTTTGTTACCAAGACGAGCTTTAAAATCGGAGGATATCGGGTGTAGTTTGATTTGGAAAAGGATGGGCTCTGCCAGGATCACTTCCCTTATCAACCGGTGCACACTCCTTCCCAGTCGCTGGAGGACGACTAAAGGTTTATTCCTCTTTCGGATTGGTACATTTTAAAGCCGTTTACATCTCCTTCATTTGTGTTTTGGTGGCATCATCCCCTTGCTTTAAACGATGCTCTTATTCTATAACTTTCCACCTTGAGTGGCTCTTGAGCCTTATATATGGTGAAGGTCATACTATGAAAAAACATTGTTTATAAAAGTATAGAAATGTATAGATAAAAGGTCATTCATACTGCTTACAAACAACAGTGTGTCTACTTCAAACAAGCGCGTGCTCTAAAAATAACATTTAGAGTATATATATATATATATATATATATATAAGTTCAAAACCCGCGGAGGGTCGTTTGGGGACCTTGTGGCATTCGGTGCACCAGGTCTCTGTATTCGGCCCTTCAAAAAGTGTGGATGGTCCTGCACGAAACCTTCACCACTATAATCAAATCGCATGTGCTGTTGTCGGGCTGTCGGTTTCCGAGGAACTGAATCTGCTTGACCCTCATACGTCGAATTCGACGGAGAGTCAGTATATATATATATATATATATATATATATATATATATATATATATATATATATATATTCAGATTTATAAATTATGCATGTTATCTGTACCAACCCTATACTTGGGTATATATATATATATATATATATATATATATAATTATATTTCAGGACTGAATAATATACATCAGTATAAACACATTATAAACAAAGACAAAAGGAAAATTTTTCTTTACCATTGCGTTTCGTCTATTGAAGGATGAAATATAAGAACATATATTTATAAATAGAAATAAAAACATTGTTTTGAAAATTTTGAATTTAAGACCGTTCTTAAATTTTTAAATTTTGAAAACTTAACGATATTTTTTTTACATATATGTTGATATACGATGATTGAATTTTTTTTCATTAGGGTTAATCTATCGACATATTAGTTGCTTTTAATATTTTTGCCTTGTCACACACACAACACAGACACCCATTCACTTATATATATATATATATATATATATATATATATATATATGTATGTATATATATATATAGTCACCAACAGACAGACTGTTTCGCTGTATCACAGCTCCTCAGTGTGGCTAGACGTCCGATTGCTTCAAGCTGGGTTCGAAAACCGACAGATTAGACATCAGTCAGCTATTTTACCTCTTTCGCCAGTAAGGAAGGCAATTTTAACGTTTTCTCTATACAAAATACGCCAGCGGCTCGGAGAACTCAATTTACTTGAAGAGAAATGCTTATATATATATATATATATATATATATATATAAAAGCACACTTAAGAGAGATATGAAATTAACCCCTCCCTATACTCTACCTTGTCTCTTTAACTATCCCTCACCCCCCCCCGTTAAATTACAAAAAAAACTTACACTACCCATCAATTTTTAATCTCATTTTTCGTTTCATTTCGTTGTTGGAAGTGTTGCCTGATGAGCCGGCGTTCTTTAAAAGGATTCTGGTGAAATAAATTATTGTAATGTTACCTTAAAATAGTCTGTTTTTCATTAAATATTAGCTCTGTATTCACATTGAGCTCTCAGGATTTCATCCTCCTTGGAATTACCCATACGGTTTACCAAGTTCTTCCTAAACTTATATAAATATATATATATATATATATATATATATATATATATATATATATATATAGAGAGAGAGAGAGAGAGAGGAGAACAACAAAAAATATGAAGTATTCTGCAGATGGTATGATACCATCAGATAATATATTCCAGTGTTTACAGAATTATTTTAATTCTCCTAATATAAAAAAAATACATTTCCTTAAAAAATCAATAAAAGACGAATACTGCAATTCTTTTCAAGAAATATTCAAATTTTAGGGTCGAATGAATAATGAAGTTGTCTGAAAGATTACAGAAATAAAGAAGCAAGACTGTAAATAATGGCTTCAGTAAAGATATTATCATAAATAAATGTAAAAAAAATGTCTTATTTTAACATATTTTATTTTAACCCACCGAATGTTTGTGTGTACATATGTAGACGCGAGATAGACTTTGACATGGATATCATAAACATCTTTATTTATGATATATGCAGACATCGACATGTCATGCGTGCTTCAACGCATTTATATCTGTCCGTAAACGCGTTTATGTCTCTGAGCATTTGTATTGAGAAGCGATTGTATTTTAGGCGTATAAACGGAATATCAAAATTTTTCACCGAACGGAAGATTTCCTTTCTGTCTCGATGTCATCCAGAATTAGACGATTTTCCCTAAAAGGAGACGACCATTAATTTATTGAAATGAAGTGAAAGACTTTCTGTGAAGCTCATCCCTCGATGACGTCTCCATTTAAATCATCCTTCTCGCCAATTCACTACTCCTTCTAATTCCTTTTTGTCTCGCGAAATCCTAATTTAGCCTCGTTTTCATGGAACTAAGACAAATGAATGAAGTTTTTGTGTGCAGATATGCGCTAATTTTGTTTAATAGGCGATTTGGGTTAGAATTTAATCGGGATTGGTGTGGGATTTGTTTTAATCAAGGAATTTGAAATATACTAAATTATTAAATCGACGTGTAATCTTATATTAACTTTGATATATATTTCTATGATATTCTGGTATGTAATACATATATTTGTTTGACTTTTGATTTCACACACAGATAAATATATATACAAACATATCTATCTATCTATCTATCTATCTATCTATCTATCTATCTATATATATATATATATATATATATATATATATATATATGTGTGTGTGTGTGTGTTTGCGTATTTAGGCAGCAAACGCTCTTTTAGGTATACCTGATTAAAAAAAATTACAAACGTTATGTCTGCTTATTTTCAGCATAATCCTTTCATATTATTCACGAATATTTTTCCGTGTATTACAATCAAATGAGGCGAGAAATGCGCTGTAACAGTGAAAATCACTTTTATTTCTAAGTACTTTCCATCTCTTTCTCAATGATTTTCACTGTTACTATGCATTTCTTGCCTCCTTTGATTGTAATACACGGAAAAATATTCGTGAATATGAAAGGATTATGCTAAAAAGAAGCATATATATATATATACACAGGGTGATTGAAAAGTAAATCCTTATTTTATGTATGAATGACTCTCCTGTTTTGTAAAAGTTATTGTTAGAGTGGAAAGTCCATCATAAAAAAGATATAAAAGATAGGGAATTTTCAATCCCCCTGCATATATAATGACCAGCTACAACACGTGATTGCGGCCACATCAGGTTGAACCATTGGTTTCTTACGATAACCGGCGTTAGTACCTAGATTGCTGGCCCCTTCGGAATATCGCTTGGATGTGTGAGTGGTGTAATGGCTAATTGTCAGAAATTGTTAATCAGAGAGCCGAGTTCTAATTTTAGTTGCGTTCGTTAAATTCATTTATGGGCAAATACACTTCTTCTCTTGGATTAATTAGTAAAACTTATATCATTAATGCCATTATTATAAATAGTCAAATAAGATTGCATACAAAATATTTAGATTTCGGCATTAAGTAACTTTAAATATTAATAGCCTACTGTTAAGACAATTTAGCAATTCATTAAAAAGTAAGAGTATATATGTAGGTCGACATAATATATGAACAATTACTTTTATAATCTATGATTTTTGGGAATTCCAATGTGTAACTACAATCTTTAAACATCTAGAATATTCACTGGTTGAAATGTAGTATGATATATTTTTGAATTCTTTTCATTGTTTAAAAAAAAGATGGCAGAACTACTGTTCGAATTATTTTCAATTTCAAGAAGGGCTAATTGAACCTCCTGCCCAAAACTAAAATTATCTCTGGCCCAACTTAGAAAACAGCAATGATAATTTTGAAGAAATAACTTTGAATTCTTCAGTTAACTCCATGTCACCTCAAAACCTCGTTTTAACTTCGGGCTGTAATTTCAGTTCCAGTCAAAAGACCAAATTGGGCTGAACGTCCAATTTGGCCCGAAACTCAAATTTGGGCCGAAACTTCAATCTGTGCCTAAATTTTAACTCAGGCCCAAAATTGTTTTCTTCAAATCACAAATTCCGTGCAACTTTACTTGATTTGAGAACTTCAAATTATAATCTCTGCAGATCATCAAAATGAAAGGCAAATTTTCAATCCCAAAATAACCATAGACTCCAAAAAGGTATAATATTTCTATGTAGAGCAAGTGTAGCACGAGTTAGAGGGGTTGCAGGCACACAGACGGATAGATGGAATTTAACGTTTATTTATGACTAGCAGTAGAGCCCGGCGTTGCCCGGGGATGTAACAGTAAGAGATAGGTCAAGTATCGACCATCATAAAGACTGAAATATAAAATTGACAAAGATTATTGTTTAAGGTTGACGGACACGCATATCTTAATTAGTTTTTTTTTCAATCGTTATGTGTCTATCAATTGAATAGAATTTTATTATAAACAATTGTCTTGTAAATGGAATTTTAAAAATATTCTGAATGTAAAAATAAAGAAAAAAGTGTGCAAGATAATAAGAAACACTACCTGCCAAAAAAAAAAGTGAAGTTTTGTTGAAATCGGTTAAAAAATGTAGGAAATCCGATCCCATATATAAACGAACACACACACACACACACACACACACACACACACACACACACACACACACACACACACACACAACCTGGGTTTTATAATAAGTATAACTCGATATGAGTTGTCCCTCTTTCCTTCTGGCGACAGAATCGTGTTTTATCGTGTTTTCAAATTGATTTCTTGCAAAAACAATTGTATTTTTTCAATTTTTGGCGCTATCAGAACCACCACAAGGTAATTTTACGCAGTCCTGTGAAGTTTTGTTGAAATCGGTTGAAAAATGTAGGAAATCCGATCCAGTATATAAACGTACAGACACACACAATCTGCGTTTTATAATAAGTAAGATTAATAGTATAAATTTTAGCTGAAAATATTTTATATTGAGCGTTTTTCTAACAACCACCACTTACTATGCCTTTTATATATATATATATATATATATATATATATATATATATATATATATATATATATATATCTGTGTGTACGTGTGTGTTTAAAATAGGCCCGAAATTATCATCCCATGGAGATATATATATATATATATATATATATATATAATTATTTTTATAAAAAATTATAACATAAGTATGTTATAAGATCACTACAAAAATAGCCATTTTGTTTCAACACATTCTGTGTCTTCTCAAGTGATGATGTTGAAAATAAAATTATACCCCATGTTACCTATGCCTTAATGAAAAATTTGAAATTATGAGATTTAAAAACAAGGCTGATCTCTTAAATCAAAGATATGAACTTACAGTAAATTGTAAACATAATTTAACTTAGTGTAGGGGTCGTATACTTTAAATGATAATGATATGTCGCTTATTTTTAATAGATTAGTGTTTTTTATTGCATGATGGTCATACTTACGATATAAGTGTGTATTGTATACCTGCATAGTGTTATAAGTGTTGATGCAAATGTGTATATATTTATTTATGTTTGGTTAGAGTATTGGCACTGAGGAATGTGTAGGTTGGTGTATGTGTATTTGTTTTGTTTTTTTTGTTTTTTTTATATAAATATATATATATATATATGTGTGGGTGTGTATGTATATATATATGAGTGTGTGTGTATATATGTATATATATTAGGTGGGAAGGTATGGTAGATGATATAAAGAGGTTAATAATTGTTACGCTATATATGTACGTGTGTGCCTATATATGTACGTATATGGGTGTGTGTATATATGTATGTATATATATATATATATATATATATATATGTATATATATATATATATATATATATATATATATATATATATATATAAATGTGTGTGTGGTTGTATATGTATATGTATGCATATATATATGTATGTATGTGTGTATATGTATGTTTGTGTGTATATATGTATAAATATACATATGTATATGTATGTATTGTGTGTATGTGTGTGTATAAAATCACGGCATATATATAAAATCACAATTAATGGTTGGCCAGCATGGTTCAAAATGCGACCAGTAATGAATTAAAATTTCAGTGTCGCCACTATATATTTAATATATATATGTCTGTGTGCGTGTATGTATGTATATATATATATATATATATGTATATATATATATCTGTATGTCCTATTTTATTGTGTATGTATATCTATATTTAAGTATATTTCTGTTTGTATGATTGTGTTTATATATTTGTATGTTAGACTATATGTATATTGGTGTGTGTTGGTTTTTGAAGGTATATTTATGTATCTATATGTTAGTACGTTTATGTATGTATTTGGTTGAGTGTTGTTGTATTTTTATGTATGCATGTGTATATATATTTAGTTGTTATTGTAGATAGATATTTTATATATATATTTATTTGTAGATATGTATGTATGTGTGTATATATATTTATGTATGTTTATGTGTATATATATATATGTGTGTATGTTGGCACCTATTATGTATGAGTTTGTTTGTGTGTATGTATTATATAATATCATGACTGTTTTTTATATATGTATATATGTGTGCATAAAAGTTTGTGTGTATATATGTGGGTGTATTTAGGTTTATATGTATATGTGCGTGCATGTGTACTTGTTATCATAGATATGTATATGTGCACATTTCTGTATGTAAATATATATGTATATGTATGTATAGTGTATATTTACACACATATATATATATATATATATATATAGTTGTGTGTTTCTGTATACTGTTTTCATAATGAAGCTATTATAAACTTATATGATTAATATATATTTTTATTGAATGGTTTTATATATTAAATAATATTATTTTTTAAAATCTTTGTAAATTTGCTCCCTATAATTCAATAAGTGGTTAAATTTATTTAAGTCTGAAATATTTATTGGTTGTGATTTTTCATTGTCTGTCATTCTGTTGGATGTATGTATGTGTATAATCGGTGTCTATGTGTATGTACACACACACACACAAAGGGCACACACACACACTTTTTTTGGTGTGTATGTATGTGTGTGTGTGTGTGTGTGTGTGTGTGTGTGTGTGTGTGTACTACTGATATATATAATCTGATTGTGTTTTGTTGTATTTAAAATAAAACGGAAATGAAAGGAAAGGAAAAATATATATAATGTATTATCAAATGACCGGATATATTGTAGCGTCCTTGTCGAACATAATTTCAATGAAGAAATGAATTGAATAAACATATATATTTTTCTTTTCTCAATAATTTTGTAGTTTTTAAACTTAATAGTGATTAAATTTGGATTTTAAAATTACCAATTTTTAATTTTAATATTAAATTTTATCATATGATTTTATAATTATTAGTTAGTATAAAAACTATTTTTTAATATTACACGTATTTAAAGATCTGAATAGCTATTATAGCAAATTTCGTTGTCAAGCTTTTGAATCTTTCTATACTTCGTTTTTGATTGGTTATTCTAGCTTTTGTAACAATGTTGATCGTTAATTAATCTGAAACTTTTAAAACCATTTATTTTATTTTCAACATCATCACTTGAGAAGACACAGAATGTGTTGAAACAAAATGGCATTTTGTAGTGATCTTATAACATACTTATGTTATAATTTTTATAAAAATAATTATATCTGTCCGAATATAGTAATTGTTGGTTATTGGAATTCCATATTTTATAATATATATATATATATATATATATAGTAAAATTCTTCCATTTATAGAAAATTGAACTTGCAGAGCAGGTTAATATTACAAAACATGAAAATATTTTACCCTTCTTTTCAAACCGGGTTCACTTGTGAGGTCTGATCAGGTAGAGAGGCAAATTATGTTTAGCATATTTTAACACACACAAATACAGGCACACAGACACACACACACATACGCACATATATGATAAATGAAGTAAAACAAAAATTATAAATCACAAATAAAACTAAGATTTGAAAATATTTTTTTAGGTTGAAATGATTAAAATATTAGACACACACACACACACACACACACACACACACACACACACACATATATATATATATATATTTATAAGTATAAAAATCTTCCACATCCTAACCGTGGAGATAACTATTTGGACAAAACTATAAAATTTCTTGCAGTAATACAACATATTTTTAAAAGCGAGTTACTTAATTGATTGTTTCTAGTCTCGTTGATAAAGGTCACAGGCGTGTCCGAATATTCCAATTTTAAAAGTATTATTATCATTCTCTACATGATTCTGTTTAGTCAAAGGTCCCCTAATATAAGATAAATATTATTATCTTCAGTGATATTTTTTATCATTTTATATAAATATAAGAATATACTATCTTTCATATATATATATATATATATATATATATATATATATACGTGTGTGTTAGTCCCATGTAGACTTGTATCCAAACAAGTGGAGATAATGGGACAAAATGCAAAAGCTTTCTAACGACGCGTTTCGCAGACATGTGTTATGCTCGACGTCTACAACTTGTAAAGAAAGACAAAACTTTAGGTGAAGAAAATACGTTGGGATTTCATGTGTATATACATGTATATGTAGACGCACTTTATACCAAGGCCATGCTGATTGTGAAAATGTAATTATAATAATAAAATTCTGGTGAACATTTCAAATGACGATGCTTTTGTTAATTACGATGGTTTCTCACAGGTAAAATTATCAGCGAGAACAACAGAGGTAATGTCAACGGTTTGGCTGGTGACGAAAATTAGCTGAAATCTTGCGACAACGAACTATGAAGATAAAATGGATCATAAATGACTTATGACAAGGCGATCAATTTTGTTGTCATCTGTGCTTAACATCATGTTAAACGCACCTGCAACCCCCCAAGCTAAACACGCACAAAATAGCTCATACATACAAACATAAACATATATATATATATATATGTATATATGTATGTATGTATGTATATATATATATATATATATATATATATATATATATATATATATATATATATATGTGTGTGTGTAAGGGCATTCAAATGTTGTTTTTTTTTTAATGTCATTCGGAAAATTAATCGCCTCTGGCGTTCACGCCTCCCATTCTTTTACACACGGAGGAGAAATTCACTTGAAAGTATGGACTGACCTTGGGTCCCATACTCCATGGCGGTTTACGAAGATGGATTTCCTATGCAAATGAGAACCAACAACTCACACGCTTAACAATTTATCAGCTATTTTGACATCGCTTTGAAGAAACTAAAAACATACATAAAAAAAAAACACTATTCCTTTGACTGCGTTAGTGGTTTATGTAGAGAGAGAAATCTCTGGTCGAGTTGCATATGTATTTATTTCGTCTGCTAGTCAAATCTAAGTTAGCGACAGCCCTACCAAAGATAACAAAATAACATTGATATAAAGTTTTTCGATAGTTTTGCTATCAGCTTAAAAGAATTATATTGCTTTGTGGAAGTATGCTTTACTATTAATGAAAACCAATTATAGTGAATTTTGTCAGGGAAAATACTATTTTATTTTTAACTAAAGATCACTAAATAAAAAGCTCTAGAGTCGCCCATGGTAGAAGGTCACTAATAAAATGCTTATGATGAAGGAGATCAGTGAAAGAGAAGGTGACAGAAAGTGAAATTTATAAAGATAGATAACGATTAACCATTGATTAAAGGGGTTAAGATTATAATATTGACGGAAGCATCCACACAGGAGTCTGTTACATAAGGTATCAGTTCTTGGGAGGAGAAACCTGCCTTACTCCTTATATTTCGTACATGGGGGAAACGATGGTGATTCGACTCTATGGAATTAGCGCAGCTTATCCACACAGTAAAAACCTGAACTTGATAAACTAAAGTATGAAGCTCGTCTGAACATTTGCGATGGAAATAGCGATAGAGCAGCATTAGGTTTGCGAGGTTGTGCCTGTGGAGACAGAGGCTGCAGAGTGGAGAATAAGTCTTTCCTTCAAAGGGCAATTCTGAACTTTAACAAGCCTGGAAATATTCAAGTCCAGATGTGGTAGCAGTACAAGTACAGCTTTCTGCTAATCTGACATTTGTAAAGAGAAACATGTAAGAATGAGCCAAACGTAAGGACTACATTGAATCCAGTGCTGGGTCAAATGCTAAGAAATTTGATTCACTGTGTCGGGTGAGACAATTCTTTCTCTCCCGAATCTATCTTGCATATGTATAAATCTACCATTCTCCCATGCTTAACATATTACTGCCATATATGATCCGGTGTCCCTGCTATTTACCAGGAGCTCATTGATAAGATCCAATGAAGCATCAGCAATATTATGGGTTCTGATCTGGCGGTTCGGCTTCAGTATCTTGTCTACCGCCGTACTGTTGCCTCCTCGTGTGTTTTTTCCTTAAATACTTTCAATTAAGTAAGCAATTATTTCTACTATGCAATTTGAGAACTCCACTGTGTAACTGTTATCTTTAAACATCTAAAATATTCACCGGTTGAAACGTAGAACAACATATCCTTGACTTTTTCTATTGTTTAAAAAAAATGAAGAATTTCTGTTTGAATTATTTTCAATCACAAAGCGGGCTAATTGAGACTTCTTTCCCAAACTAAAGTGACCTATGGTCCAGCTTAGAAAACAGCTATGATAATTTTGAAGAAATAACTTTGAATTTCTCAGTTCACTCAATGGAACCTCAAAACCTCATTTTAATTTCGGATGTAAGTCCAATTCCACCCAAAAGACCAATTGGGTTGAAAGTCAGATTTGGGCCGTAAATTCGATCTGTGCCTAAATTTTAATTGTGTTCTTCAAATCACATATTCCATGGAACTTCAACTGAACTGAGAACTTCAAATCGCAAATTCCTCCTAATTCCCCCACATCCCGTAACCTCTTGCATCTTATTGTCTCGCTTGTAGTGAAAACAATTAAAAGGTTTACTTCTTCGGTGAGAGAGTAAGGCGACCATTTCTCAGATTTCCGGATGGCCTGATGGTTTTTGTTGTGGAAAAAGGAATCAGTAAACTGATGTCATATTCCGGGGCCGTTCTAATATTCTTACCGGTTAGGAATTGGTAATCGGAGTGCCAATTTCTAATGCCAGCCGGGTTCGCTATATTTCTGTAAGTGCAAATACCCTTAAGAAAGGTATGAATTCACAACTGTTGGTCAATTTGTATTAATAAATCATCATTATCTCCATAAAATTCTTAGAGTCTTTTGTGATGACAATAGTCCGAATAATGTAAATAATGCTGTTATAGAATATACACATGTCGCTCTTTGAAGTTATATTCATCCATATAGTGAAAATTTGCACTCTAAGCGGCACATTGTCTGATAGAAGAGGTAGTTAACTAATTCTAGATAGAGTCTCGTGCCATTTTGCCCTGAGTGGCTGAATCAGAATTCATCGTGGTTAAATCAGTAGTTACATTTCGAACACTCTGAATGGATTACATCCTTCCAATAATCGCTGATATTTTTTATTTGACTTTATCAACCAGTTGGGAAGCGTTTTAATAGAGGATGGAAAATACGACACTGAGATCCGAACACGCATTGGACTGGCGAAAGAGGCATTCCAAAAGTTAATCAAGGTGCTGAGAAACAGAAAGATTTCGTTAGAAACAAAGCAAAGGGGGCTGGATTGCTATGCGGTATCCGTCCTCTTATATGGCACTGAATGTTGGGCAATCACCTCACGGATGAAGCGAAAAATAGATGTAGCGGAAACGTGGTTCGCTAAAAGGATAGTTAGAATTCCATGGACGGAACAAGAAAGCAATAAGGAAGTCTTAAAGAAAATGACAACAGAAAGAACACTTATACTCAAAATCAGGAAAAGACGCATAATGAGGAAGGAGGGCTAACCCACATACGCACACGCATATATACATACATACATACATACATACATATATATATATAGAAGACACAGAATGTTGAAACAAAATGGCTATTTTTGTAGTGATCTTATAACATACTTATGTTATATATAAAAATATATATATATATATATATATATATAAAAGACCAACAAATATATATAAATATATATAAAAGACCAACCTCAAGTATATATATATACAGAAATAGTTCGTGTGAATAGATTGAGGGGCGGGAGCTTTAGCAAAGGGAGAAAAACTGCTAGGAGCCAAACGAAACAGAAAGTTGTGGCGAGACATGTTCACCTATGTCCTGAAGGGATGAGGCACATAGAAGAAGAAGCGTGTAAAGATGTCAAAAGCATATCGAAAATCAAAACACACGCATATATATATATATATATATATATATATATATATATATATATATATATATATATATATATATATATATATGTATATTTAGGCAGCAATTTTTCATTGATGCATGTTTCGTTAAATGTTTCATTATATTGCAATGTAATTGTCATCTTTGAAAATGGCTTATGTAAGCCGATAGCTTAGATAGGATTAAAACATGTATCAATATGGTGATTTCCTTTCGTCTATGTCTATTAACTGAAGGTGCGCGGCACATACAAGAAGAATGTTTTCTGTAATTAACATGAAAATTAACAAAAACAATAAAACTAAGACAACAGAAAATTCTGGATTACAGAAAAATATTAATCTCTGAACTTCGTAAACTTTCTTTTTTGTACTTTAATTTAGTCCTTTATTTGTTTTAATTCGGTCATTTTTTTAATCACTTCACGACAAGAAAGACAATAAAGCCACTAAGAGAGCAAGGGGTTAATGAGAGTTAAAGAATATGAGAACAAAACACTATTAAAGAGGGAGAACAATAAAAAAAAGAACAATAATTAAGAAGACAGAATAAAACAATTTAACATTGCATATAAAAGATCAAACTTGTCTGGGAAGCAAGAAACGGGAAGAGAGATCCATAACCGAGAAGTGCGATAGAAGAAACTCTTAGCATAGAACCTACGGTTCTATGTAGCCATTTCAATTTAAAACTGATGAGACCTTGACGCTGAACTAGTACTGCCCTTAAAATCACAAATTTTCCTTACGATTGATGGAAGATCATCCGAATAATTACGATTAAAGTATTTGTAGAAAAGGCATATAGAAGCTACGTAAAAGCGATGGGAAAATGACTAAAGCCATCATTCATGGTCAGGACCAATAACATTGCAGATTGTTCTTTGCATTCTATCCAGAATTTTGTATTTTAACGAAATGCATTTGAAGTGTTTTATCTAAATGCATAGCAGGAGCAGCAGATGCTACCGTGACCGTATTCTTTTACTTTTTCCTTTCTTCAACTCAAGAAGAAAGCTTCTATCTGGAAGGATGTCTTTATGCAGAGCCACCTCTTTCGATTATTGGGATTAAAAAATACTACTTTCAGTATTACGAATCAAACCACCCGTAAACATATAAAGCATGCAATACGTATTTTGGTATATATATATATATATATATATATATATATATAGATAATATTAGTGGAAAATATACATACATATGAAAAATATATCTAAAAAAATTCCCATACATGTATATTTTCAGAAAAAATTTTCCAAGAGGAAGGATCCAGGTAGAACTCAATGTCTAGGACAGAGTAAGGATATAATAAAAGGCTAAACACTAATATTCCATGGTATATTTATTCCATTGGAATAAATATCCAAATATCAGACCTATAAAATAAAACAGAGAAAAACAACTCCGAAATCAAAACAGAATTTAGAGAATATGAGGATGAGTGACAGAGAGAATTTTTGGAGATGTGGGTGGGGTGGATTTAAAAAGAGGAGAGAAAGAAAGTCGACGGATGTCTAATACATAAAGATACATTTCGTGGTGACATATACACACCACAGACAATTCGGATAGGAAGGGGGAAAAAAAAAAAAAGGGGAAGGGGTAGGAATGGGACGAAGGAAAATAAAAATGTGTTTACATAAAGGGCCGCTTCGTAATTGGGAAAATTAAATCAAATATAAATATATGAAGATGAATATAACGATTGTCTCATTTCAAGGACCAAATATTTCTATGTTCAAAAACACATACTAATACACACAAAAAAAAATATATAAGTAGGTACATACACTTAGGCATGTACACACACACACACCCAGACATACGTGTACATGCACATACATACACACATACACACACATATATATATATACATACATACATATATATACATATACATATATATATATATATATATATATATATATATATATATATATATATACACACACAAACACACACACATATATATATATATATATATATACAAAAACCTAAAAATATATTCACATATCCACACATACACATATTCATCTATATTCATATACACACTTTTCACATACATATACACGCATACATATGCCCCATGTATACATTCATACATACATACATACTACACATACATACACATACATACATACATACATACATCACATATATATATATATATATATATATATGCCTATATATATATACATACACACATATATATATATATACACACATATACCCATACATCCACGCACATACACATACACACACATACATACATATATACACACATACATACATATACACACACACACACATATACAATTACATATACACATGCAAATACATACACACCCTTATGAATATATATACACATGCAAATGACCCTTATATGTATATATATACACATGCAAATACATACACACCCTACACATGTATATACACATTTAAACATGTATACACATAAACACATACACACCTATACATATACATACATAACATAAACATTCCATACGTACATATATACACTTACATACATACACACATATATACACATACATATACATACATACCAAATATACACACATATATACACACACATACACATACACATACATACATATAAATACACAGAGATATACACACATGTACATATATATAAAAAGTTAAAATCTAAATAAGTGACGATTCAAATATTTGCGCGTGTACGAAAAAAAAAAAAAAAAAATATATATATATATATATATATATATACATATCTACATACACACATGCACATACACACACATACATATACATACATATATACATGCACACACATACACAAACATATATATATAAATACATAGCGCATCACATAAACGTAGAGATAAACATAATAGTATTAAAATGTCATGCCCGATGTTATAGGACCGAGATGGAGCCGACATAAGTGACAACATATTATATGTTCAAGTTTTGAAACCTTTCTTATGTCTACATTTAGAGAATACCTCATTCCGAAGATTCAGCAGCTCATCTCTATTTTTATCTTTTGATAATGAAGATTTTTTCCGCCATGCATAGATCACACCGATCGCGGAAGTTATTAGGTGTTCTGGCTCTAGATAGGAATCTCCATTTCAAAATTGGGTTTAATCCCGTATCCACCAGTTCCCAGTAGTGTTTGGATAAGGAAGTCTCTCTACTGAGGCATCTATATCTAAATGAGCGTCTATGGTTGTATAGACGCTGCTTCCAATCACCGGCGGATATACCTATGTATCTTTTTTTCTCGTTTATATTTCCCTCGGGAAAGATAGTTGCCTCGTATACTACATTTTCAGATTTGCATTGCATTTATATATATATATATATGTGTGTGTGTGTGTGTGCGTGTATGTGTGAGTGCTTGAAAATATAAATATTTATTCGAAAATTGTAATATAAATATGTTATAAAATCACTAAAAATAGCCATTTTTCTTTCAACGTCTAGTGTCTTATCAATTGATGGTGTTGAATGTAGAATAAAGAATTTTAAAAAGTTCAAATTTGAACCTTTTAAACTCCTTTATTCTACATTCAACACTATCAATTGATAAGACACCTGAAGTTTTGAAAGAAAATGGTTATTTTTGTAGTGATTTTATAACATATTTATGTTATACTTTTCGAATAAATAATTATATTTTCTACTCTGTATTGCGCACTTTTTAAGAATAGTATTTTTTGGTTATTGGAATTTATTCCATATACACCAATCCTATATATGTATATATATATATATATATATATATATATATATATATATATATAAATATATATATATGGATATATATATATATATGAAAAAAAACATTGCTTAATGCCAACGTATTGGCATGAAACATTAAAACAGCATAATCGCATTTTTTGTTTGTTTTTTCAGCATATTTTTCTTCATATATATATATATATATATATATATATATATATATATATAATTTTCTATTGCTTTATTTTTATATGTTGCATTGTTACTTTTATTTGATGATTTGTTTTTCCACTCATTTGATATTTGCGTGTTTAATTCATAAATCCTCTTTTCCCAAATATTTAAGTCTTTCGATTTTCTATGCTTTATTTTTCTATTAAAACTGCCTTATTGATTTCCGGTCAACATTAATATAATTTATGTGTCGTTTGGGGTTTGAAGGAAATAATAATTACAGCTAGGTGTCTGGGAAGATCTCAGATGGATATTCCCGCGGGTGGCAGAGAATAATGAAACTATTACTAATAAAAATACCGAGTCAGGAATCAGAAAAAAAATGACAAAGTGGAAGAGAAAGAGAATAAAGAGAAAAATAAAGTTATACTGATGACAATCTCCTTATTCAGCAGAAAAATTAGGAAAATAAAGTCAAACTATATAATAATTATTAATGTATATTTATTTATATATTTCCTGTCTTATCTGTAGTTGGAAGGGAGGTAAATCAACTTTAGTTAGTAAATTAATACGTGATAATTCCCTTATTTGTTTTGATTAATATATACAAATATAATAACAATATGCATTTAGAAAAAATACTTCCCGAATCAAGATTACATTAAATAATTCCTTTAAGTCTAAGTTTTTTTGACTGCAGTCTTATTTGTTCAAGCCTTTCATGTGAGGCACTCAGATACCTTTATCTATTAATTGATCGTCTTACTTCAACTTGGTCCTGAAATAGTCTTTGTCGTCGGCGTTTTTGTCGTTGTGTTGCTAATCTTTTTCTTCCAAGATATATTTCTATTTCACTGTTATATTAAGCCTTTGAGCGTACCTGAACAATTTTAATCCTTCTGCCTGAGCTCCTGAATCAAATTTCATAAAAATAATTGGTATGTAATATTTACGAGTATTTACCAACCGTTCAACCGGTGGCTTGGCATTACGTCATTTTTTGCTACCACCGGTAAAGCCATGGTTAGGGCTCAAAGGGTTGAATACATAAAATATTGAATATGAAATGATAGTGAGCAAAAAAGGATTTATATAAATCAGTATAAATCAGTGAACCATAAATATCATTGAACGTTTACAAATTTTAAAGGAAACGGATTAATTTAATCTCTATTTTAATCGTGAATCCTTTATCTCCATTTTATTGAATCTCAATACATTGTTTTAAGACTTTTGTTTAATTGCATCTCACGATTAAAACTTTCTAACAATTGCCGCCATTTTTTGATGGTACGAGTACACAGTAATAAAATAATAGCGAAAATGCTTAAGTTTTTTTTTTTTTTAAAATCAGCTTTTAATATTTTCCGATTACAAATTATAATCGATTTCGATATTAGTGTTTTTTCCAAATACTTTGTTCTTGAAACACTTTTTGAAAAGTATTATTTGGCTCAATGCTTTATTTTTCTTCTCTCCTCAGGTTTGATTGTTGGCCCGCTTATACAGAAATTCGGTTTCCGAGTGTCGATTTTTTGTGGAGGCTTACTGACAGCGACTGGATTCATAGCTTCTTCATTCATGAACAATATCTACGCCATCATTGTTCTTGTTGGCGGTGTTACAGGTAAGACCCTACTCTCTTCTGCTCCTGATTCAGGGTCCAAAATAGACTGCTTAACAGAAAGACTCCCACATAGATTTGCGTGTAAGTGAATATATCGTAACTGGAATTGAAACTCGGCGTACTCTCGTTATCCGTTACACTATCCGCACATCGAAGCTTACATGGTATTCTCCAAAATCGATTTATCTAATACTAAGAGTAATCAATGAATCATAGATACCATTGAAGGTCTAAGAATATAACGAGAGCTGATTAATTAAATGGTTCATTGGCCTCTATTTTATCTGTGAATTCTTTATTTCCGCTTCATTGAATCTCAATACATTGTTTCAAGACTTTTGTTTCATTGCATCTCACGATTAAAACTTTCTAACAATGGTCATCATCTTTGACAATACGGGTACAGCAGTCAATAGATAACGACTATAAATTTATATAGAGATTGCTATAAGATTAGAAGTAGTCATGAGAGCAAACATGATAAGAGTTATTGGCTGAACA
Organism: Acanthosepion pharaonis; assembly: GCA_903632075.3. Taxonomy (NCBI): domain Eukaryota; kingdom Metazoa; phylum Mollusca; class Cephalopoda; order Sepiida; family Sepiidae; genus Acanthosepion; species Acanthosepion pharaonis. The sequence goes on along the minus strand of CAHIKZ030001358.1, from coordinate 840,679 downwards.
GGTTGAAAATTTGCAAACGGCTTTGTATGTATGTATGTATCCATGTATGTATGTGGGTGGGTGTAAAATTGAGATATAACTAAACATATATTGCGAAAAAAAATTAATAATGAAGACAAAAAGAAAACTTACCCTTGCTGAAGCGTTTAGTCCTTTGATGAAATTTGTTTTTTTTTCCCTTGTATTTTCAACCAGAGGACGAAAGGATTCAGCAAAGTTTTTCTTTTCTTTTATATTTATTCTCTCTCTCTCTCTCTCTTTTTCACACACACGCATATATATATATATATATATATATATATATATATATATATATATATATATTTTTGAACAATAAGAAAATAAAAAATAAAAAATTAAAATCATTAGACACACTGGGTTGTAGATTAATATTCTTTCGTTTTTTTATTATTATTATTCCATTTAGATTCCTCGACTAGTTTCGACCGAAATGGCCATCATCGGGAGGAGAAATATTTCTGCTTGCTGTTGGCAGTGAACTACAGAAATGAATGTCTTTTGTTGGAGAAAATGAACTTTTGTCTGTAGTTTTCATTTGTTTTTTTATTTTTTTATCTTTTTCACATGAATCTTTTAACATTCCTTGTGTTGGTCAAACAGTCTCTTTTAAGTTGTTATTTGAGATAAGAACTGGATAGATACATTTTATCCTGAATTCTCTGGTATGAGTGTTGACTTCAATGTTCATATATATATATATATATATATATATATATATATATATATATATATATATATATATGAACATTGAAGTCAACACTCATAGGCGATAGGCTGTTTTCATGCTAGACGATTGCCTCTAGCATGAATAGTAATAGAATAGCATTTTTTCTGCAGTAGACCAAAGCTGCCATCCAAAGCTATAGTACCTTGTCCGTCCTGCTATTTTTCCATAGCTGGGGGTGAGATGGGGGTTAGAAAAAAGAGGATTCATACTTTTCCTAAGGGTATTAGCACGTAAAGAAATGTGATGCATTCGACTGGAATTCGAACACGGCACTTCGATTCCTCAATCCGAGCCGCTAAAAACAGAAAAAAAAATATTTTAAAATATACGAGTTATAGTAATCATTCTTGTGTACATGGAAAAGTCGCAAATGCATTGGAAAAAACAATGGAACAATGACCCATCAAATATACATGGCCAAAGATAAAATATTGATAATATTTAGAGTCCTATAATCTACCGGTGTATGCTTTAACCATTTCAGAATTATTTGAAGATTTGGAAGTAATGTCATTAGGACAATTCTTAGCTGAAATTAATACACGAAGAGGGATTTTCCATACAGACATTATAAACCATCAGCAAAGATAACACTTAACTGCATCTTATTGAATTCTAATGGCAGGATATAAAGTTAAAGAAAAAGCTCAATCACCTAATGCCATATGAATTATTAAATTAATTGTCACTGTCAAGAGATGTAATAGCTAAAATATAATAAATTATTGTCAAGAATTATTATTGTAACAATGATTATTTCTTATTTTAACATATGTTTATTTATCTTTTTAGTGAATGAGTCACAGCACGTCTTCTCATAGTACAGGATGCGGTAGAAATATCTCCCACATTTGAAACTATCACCTCTGTGATGTTTGGGAACTTAAGCAAGCGGCAATAGTAGCTTTATCTCGCTAATGTCTTACCATTTTTTGAGATACTATCAGTTATTATGACTTGGACAGATGCACAGCGTGCGTTTTGAAACGTTTTTTTTTTTTTTTTTTCAGATTGGTGAATCAGTAATTGCAATACAAAGAGGTTTTTCAGGCTAATTTCATATTAGGTCGGAATCTTGAAGTTCTGGTTAATTCCCTCCCCTCTCGTTTTATCCATCCATAAATTTTTAAGTATAAGTTTTATAATCATCAGGTATTTATGGCATAGGGCGCGTTTTTGTAGAACCCCCTTGAGAGGACGCAGTATTATGGTGTGTGAAGGATTGATTGGTGACAGACGGGTTTTTACGGTGAATGTGGAAATTGTAATGAGTGAATGGGTCGTGAATGAGATTAGCTAGGTATAAGATAGTGTTGACCAGCCCCTACCCCCTTCTCTTTTTGGCCTTGTGCCGTAATTATGTATTGTTATACATAATAAATATCAATATGCTGTCCACGTGGGAATGTCTAGCCGTTTCGAACCATCTGTTTTCGGGCGGAGAGGAACCCGGATGAGGCTATGCCGAAGGGCAGAATCTCGTCTGTGGAGGTAGACAGATACCCGCGTATACGGGGTCTGCGGGCAATATTTTCCAGAGCCCACGGGCTCGAATTTCCCCACATTGATTTTGGCCTCGTGCTACATCCTACCTCCTGGGGATGCAACTAAATATCGTAATATGCTAAGCAGTCCACTACTAGCAGTGGTTTACCTGCTTCACGCCGCTGGCGAGTATTGTATTTTGTTGATGTTGATAAAGATTACATTTCCAACGTCTGTCTTGGTTATTCCCCATTCAGTAACCTTTTCTAGGTTACAACAATATCATACTATACTAGAAAATGAATAGTAGATATCATACTATAGTAGAAAATGGACGGTAGATTTCTTACTATAGTAGCACCTAAGAACTCTGTATTCAACAGGTGTGAATTATTTTGAGGCGGTTGAATGTGACCTTTGATATAATTTCAACAGCTTCTGTTTCTAGACAGATTTAAATGCATATTCCCGAGATGCAAAGCGAGTAGGGTTTCTGGTTAAATTTTGACAGATCTAGCAAACCGTAATTGGATTATATAATGACTCAATACAATCATGATCTTTGTGACATCACATAATAAAAATGGATTCGGAAAAATATTAGATCATCAAACTAGAATAATTTACCCTCATATTTTATCTTTAAAATTGTTAAAAGAAAATAAATATCGGGAGTAGTTAATATACGGATTCTTCAAAAATTAATCCAGCGGAATAATTTGAGAAACAAACGACATATTAATTGCAAGAACATACAGGGTACAGAAAATACCACCCATAAATACCTCCCATGTAAAGGCATTAGTGGCAATGGTGTCTATATCTAGCTGTTGTCTTGCCATCGTGTGTGAGGTATTTCTGCCGTACTCTGTGTGAGTGATATTTAAATTGTAATGGGAAATTCAATAAAAATATTATTGGGAAGGACTTCGTTGAAGAAAATGCGAGAAATATATTTTTTTTTAATCTAATATGGTTACAAGGAAGTGGAGTTAAATTTCAATATATCGTAAAAGAATTAGACAAAAAGAAAATAAAAAAAAACGTTAGAAAACGTATTATTCAATCAGTTATACTTCGCGAGAGGCATAAAAATTATTTGAAAAAAAAAAAAAACGATCGAGGAACACTAGAGGTCAACATTATAAAGAGAAGCAAATAAGAACAAGATTTAAAACAATAAACGAGATAACGTAAAAGAACATGGGCAAAACAAGAAAGAAGAAATATGAAAAGGAGAATAACGCGAAAAAAAAGGAAAATACATAGAGAAAAAAGGCAACAAGAAAAGCATAAAGAAAAATGAAAACAAAAGATGAAAAAATCGAAGCAAAACAAGCATAAAAAGTGAATAAAAACAAATAAGAAAGAATTTAAAAATTATTCATAGAAAATCTTAATGTCTGCATATCATTACAAACATTTAAAGCAGCGCTTCTTAAAATTTTCATTCATGACGCCATTTTTCATCACGAGATTTTTCGCGACCCCAGATATTAAATATGAAATAAAACATATAAATAAATAAATAAATAAATAGATGAATCATTTATTTTTTTGCTGAACAATATGCATACAAAAAGTAGTTATATTATTCGTCAAAATAAAAGTAGTTTAATATTTGTTTCAAGTACAAAAATAAATCAAAGTAAAAATATAAACAAAGGTAAATGTTTCAAGTAGTAGAATAAACTAAAATAAAAAATAAACCAAAGCAAAAAAATAAACCAAAGTAAAAATAAACCAAAATAAATGCTTAAATTACAAAAATAAACCAAAGTAAAAAAAAAACAAAATTAAGAAATAACCAAAAAAATAAACCAAAGTAAAAAAACAAACAAAATAAATGTTTCAAGTAAATAAATAAACCAAAGTCAAAAATAAACGAAAGTAAATGTTTCAAGTACAAAAATAAACGAAAGTAAAAAAATAAACAAAATTAAAAAATAAACGAAAGTAAATGTTTCAAGTACAATAATAAACCAAAGTAAAAAAAAACAAAATAAAAAAAATAAACCAAAGTAAAAAATAAACAAAATTAAAAAATAAACCAAAAAAATAAACCAAAGTAAAAAAAAACAAACAAAATAAATGTTTCAAGTAAATAAATAAACCAAAGTCAAAAAATAAACGAAAATGTTTCAAGTACAAAAAAATAAAAAAAAATAAAATTAAAGAAAATTAAAAAAAACAAATTAAAAACAAAATAAATGTTTCAAGTAAATAAATAAACCAAAGTCAAAAATAAACGAAAGTAAATGTTTCAAGTGCAAAAATAAACCGAAGTAAAAAAATAAAAAAGTAAAATTCAATGTGACGGATGTAAATGTCTTTTCCTGCATAACAAATTTCGTGTAATATTTGACACTACTGAACGTAAAGTATGTTCTACTTTTTTTCAGCGTTGTACGATATTTGGTATTAATAAGGGTTAAAGCTGAAAAAGTCATTTGACATAGATATGTAGTGCTACATATCTATGTCAAATGACTTTTTCAGTTTTAACCCTGGCATGACAAAAGAACATGTAGCGCCATTTAAGAAATTGTAGGAAATTCAACTTTAGCTCCTATTCAGAATTCAGTCAAAGATTCTTTTGAAAATTCAAGTTTCAAGTTTGAGTTACTCGATAGCTTAGCGAATTCCACATCGTCATTAGAAGGCAGATGATTCATATCAATGTCAATTGAAAATGGTTTCTGAATCCAAGATAACTTGAAATTAAAATTCGATATGAAGTATTTACGAAACTGTGTTTCTAGTGTATTTAAATGGTCTATAATAATTGTTTCAATCAAATTTTAAAATTATTCTTTACAATTATAAAATCGTCGATAACCGGAAACATTTCGAATGAATCATTCTTCCACCTATTCTCCCAAAGTTTGATCTTTTTAATAAAACCCTCAATTTTATGATTCGAAGTAAATATATCGCTTTTCTTTGAGATCGTTTAGTTTCTCAAAAATATATGAACAGTAACATAACTTTGAGAGCCATAAGTCATTTTGAAAAGGTGTAGCAAGATAAGAATTTTGTTCGGTAAAAAATATAATAATTTCGACTTTTAATAATAATAATCTTTTTCGACTTTCCCTTTTGACAGGCACCTTACTTCTGCGGGTAATAATAAGTTTTTGCATTTTGTGTCTTTACAGGTAGTTGAAAATAAACAGTTGTTAAGCGTAGTACATATAATAAACTTTATAATTTGCATAACATTCTGAAAAAGATCGTTTAATTCCGATGATATTTTTTGCTGCAAGAGCCTATCGATGAATTTTGGGTAAAATTTACATGATTATTACCAGAAGTTTTAACCAACGATTTAAAACCAATATTCTCGCCCGTTATCGCTTTTGTACCATCTGTGGATACGCCAATACAATATTTCCATTCTAAACCTCCAGTTTTCAAAAATTCGTCAACTTTATTATATGTCTTTCCGTCTTGTATGTTCGCCCAAAGTATGACAAAAGAATAATTCTTAATTGGCGTTTTTTTTTATAAATGTATCTGGCGTATACTAACAATAGAGCCATTTTTGAAGTGTCAGTTATTTCATCCAACTGAATTGCAAATTTGGGGTTTTCTTTTAGTAATAAGATGCTCAAAATTGGTCGTTGCCAATTTCAGTAAATCTATTGGAGACAGTATCACCATATTTATTTCCTTGAAGTAGTTCTATCATCTTCATAGCAGAAGGTAACAAAAGTTCTTCCCTAATGTTGTATGGCTTTTTTATTGTTAGCAATTAGATATAAAAGTTCGTATGACGTTAATAAATATTTTTCGTTAATGGTCAAAGTTCAGTATGATCGTTAATAAATATTTTTCGTTAATGGTCATAAATGTATCAAAATTTTGTTTTCTATATTTAAAGAAACTTAATCAGTCTTTTTCGCACCTTTTTAGCCCTCTCTCTCAAATATAATTTTGTTACTCAAGTTCAGCCATTTATCCATGAATAAAAATATTTTATTCTGAAATATAAATAAAATGATTATTATGAAATTATTTAAATAAATACCGACCTCAATAGAATAAAACAATAACAACTATTATTAATTATACACTTATTAAGATGAACACAATCAACCAATTACACTTAAAATACATCCGTTGTCACTCCATTGGTCGCAATGGCGCCACACGCGCATTTTATTACCACAACGCATGCGTGGCTCATCATGTTTAATATTAGCCGTTTGTGAAATAACATATTAACTGAAATTCAAGTGTTTGAATTTAACTTACGCCTCCCCAGCATTTCGCTTCGAGCCCTATTTTGGATCATGACTCATAGTTTAAGAAGCGCTAATTTAAACTATTAATACGCACTGTAACATCCGGTACTGTTCTTCTACTTTTATAAGCCGTGTCCCGTCAGGACGTTGCCAAACATAGCTCTCCACAATTCCCTGCCGTTTGTAGATCTTAATAAATATTGAGTTTTTGTTATCTTCTCTAAACCTTGTGCTGTCATCCATTTACCCAAGCTCGTTAGATAGGTTATACGTTGTTTTTTTCGGGTCCTCTTGCTTTCAGTGTATTCTGTGAGTAACAAATTTCCTATGCACCCTTTCCCAATTATGCGTCCAAGAAATTTACAACTGTTTCTTTCTGATGTTACATGTAAATAGTGTCATTTTTTCATATTTTCTCTAAAACTCCGGCGTTTGGTATAGGAAATTCTCAGCATCATTCTGTAGAGCCACATTATACAAAATGAGATAAAAAAAATCAATATTTAATATATTTTTATGCATATTATTTATATGCGGGCTACTGTTCTCATACGTGTTGCTGTTATCACAACTTTACGACCCTTAAGCCTACTGGCCTTCATCAGATGTATGTTGATCCGGATAATTTGCAGGGAATTTTGAACTGTAATCTGTATTTAATCGAAGGGAGTAATTTTTTCTAGTTCCGCTTACCATGTCTAGGGATATGTCTTCTATTTACATTATTCAGACTATTGTCCTCATCTTTGTCGCCATATTTATTACAACGTTTCGGCCGTTGTACGCTCCGGTTGGAATGGCCGTCACTGAGGGAGACTGTTCTAGTTACACGTGCCGTGTTTTGATGTTTTTGTTTTTTTAATGGATGTCAGTTATCAGTTATCTCCTGTTAATTCCCCTCTCCAAGTTCTCCACTGCCTTAACCGGGTATTGAACTTACACTCTTTGGGTCCTGTCACTGGATCTAACCAACGCTTTTATCCACTGTGCCATGTGTCCTTGAGGAAATCTGTGTATGTATTTCTGGGTATTATAAACCTAATGTCTTCAGTAACCATTTTTTACCAGTTCTCATACTGCTATTTTTGTTGCTATTATCGCTTTTTTACTGGCACTGGTTCCCATATTGTATTCATTTCTATACTTGGTCGGCTTAGGAGATTTTTGTGGCCTAGCATTTGTGCTTATTCCTTAAGTTTACGAATTTTCCAATAGTGTTCTTTGTCTATGATCTCAACCCGATCCCACAGAGGGCAGTGATCTCCCTTTTCTCTCCATACCAAAACGTTGTAATAAATATGGCGACAAAGATGAGGACAATAGTCCGAATAATGTAAATAGTGTACATAATACCTCATCTCAGAAATATAGACAGATATCTCCTCTATTTCTTATTTAGTATTGCTCAGTTATAGCTTGACTCAACACCACTGAGGCTAAGTATATACTGCCCAGCACAGGTATTGAACCTACAATTACTGTGCCACCAAATCCACTAACAAATGCGTAGATTCCTGGAGGATATAGTCAACCCGCTAGCAGGAAATTCCTTGTCATATATTAGGAACTCAGAGCACAATGTGGAATTGATCCAAGGAGCTCATGGCCATAGCATTCGAATGGTAAACTTGAATGTGATGAGCACCAGAGTTCTTATGGAGGCCCTGACATTGACTTGAAAATGTTTGGAATCACACTCCTCCCTTGGAGAACAATCTAATGTTCTAATAGATATTCTGAAATAAATGTTGACGTACTGTATACATTGTTCCAATTAGAGTCTGGCCGGAGTTAGGCTTAGCTATGGGTTCACCGTTGTTAATAGTGATAGCGAACATCTTAATGGAATACTTCGAAGAAAGGACTTTAAATATTGTACCACTGACGCCCACAGTATGCCTAAGATACGCAGATGTCACTTTCATACACTGACCTCTCCAGGAAGCTCTACATATATATACAATTTGACTATATCTTCATTCAAATCATGTTTTCGACGAACAATAGTGACATCATTATTAAATAATAAAGATATATGTTTTCAATTCTGTGGTGTATTGCGTCATAGCAGAAGCTTTCCAGTTTTTATTCAATGACTAATTTGAATAATGTTCCCTATTCAAAATTACCCAGAAGCCTTCAAAAGTCAAGAAATGTTGCACGGAATGAAGCACGTGATATTTTGAATATAATACGTTTAGAGAATACACAGCATATGAAAGGATATCTCTCAGGATTTATGTCCGTTTTTGGCATCTAATTTAGAACACAAAAACATATAACAAAATCCTCAACACACTTCAATATTCAGGATAAATTACATTTAAGTTCCACGCACCTTTCATAGGCGTCACCTGCTAATTGTTGCATTCTAAAGTATCAGAAACTTGTCAAAAAGAATTCTTTTTGATCCCCACCAAACAGAGAGAATATTTTTTTCTTCGGTAAATTGTTTCTATTGTGATGTTGAAAATGATTTTTCTGATTTGTTATTTTAATATTTAATAATTGGACATAAAAATATACCATTTCCTTTGAAAAACTAAAAACAACATTAATTAATTATCTACCATAAAAAATTACTAACATCTCACCTTATTACCAGAAACAACACGTCGGCGACAAAATCAAAACTATACCAGACCAACATTATTTATCAATTTAGATGCCCCATAAAGAATCGTGTTCCTGACGAAAATAAACCCATAAACTATTATGCTGGATACAACACCACACCCCTGGCGAGATGACTGACACCACATATCTCTGGCTAGGACTCATTTAAACTAGCATGAAATCGTATCAACTACAATACGCAACATATTCGTCGGGAACAGAAATTTGATAAATACTTCCTAATTAAAATAAAAACGGTTTAAATGTGATGGAAGACAACAATGTAAAAAAAAAGAAAGAAAAGAAAACAACCCTTAATACCATCAATTATGTGCCGGCCGTATTTGGAGATTAAGAATATATCTACATTCACCAACAATTATATTATCTACAACAGCACTGGCACACCAATTATTATAGAAGTATAACAAGAAGAAAAAAAAATATTGAAAATCGTTAACGATTTAACTGAAAGTGCTGAGAACAAAGAAAATATTGAACAATTTTTACATTCATAATCAAAGATATTTGTACGTACAAAAGGAAAAAAATAACAAAGAACTAAAAAGTAGTGAGTTCAATCCATGTTGATGGCCCCATAAAGTTAATCTAGCAAGCTTGCAAAATAATTAGTCAATAGCAGGGCGATTTGCCGTAGAGAAAATGTTAGTTTCGGATCATTATCACAATGGATTCGATCTTTATTGGGTGTCGCGCGCATAATTTCGTCCTGCTTACCGAAAAAAAAAAAATGAAATAAAAATACGAAAAATATCTAAAAAATTAACTCATAAAAAAGAAGAAAATGAGAAACAAATGAAAAGTAGATAAAAAACAAATGTGCCACTTCTATTAAAAAAAAACAAAATCAAATTAATTATCTAATATGTATCATTTTTTCTTCTGAATAACTGTTCCTCTGTTCAAACCTTTTCTACATAACTATGAGGTTCGGCCAAAATTTAAATTAAATTTATAAACCCTGAATATACTTCAGTCATGATGAACGTTTGAAGTCTCAAAGAATCGATACTAGTCAATGAAAACAAAAATATAAGTGCAACGCGTCTGCGAGGAATAAGTAAGAGAATAAGAAACATTTTTTTTTAAATCGAGGCAGTAAAGCGACTAAGACACAAGGGGATATTGGACGTGGAAGAGTTAGAAACATTACTAAGGAACGAGAACAAAAGAAGTGTAATCAGGGGGACAGCACATAACGATTATCATTTGATTTAAATTTTTAGAGATTATGGTTTTATAAAAAAACAAAGTACCCAGAAGCAACTTCCACATGCGAGAAGCGCGAGAAAAGAAACTGTAAACTGTAAATCGACGAGATCTTAATCGTCAGTCTAGAACTGCGCTTAAATTCATAGAGTCTAGGTACAATAGCGAAGAGTTCATCCGAACAATCACTATGAAAGTATTTACTGAAAAGGAACAGGGAGGCAACCTTACGGCAGTGGGCAAATAACTGAAGCCGAGATGACAGATCAGGACCAATAATATTGCTGATTCGTCTTTGAAGCTTAGTGTAAATAGCATGGATACCCAACCATATGTGACAGCAATATTCTAAGAATGGACGAATGGTAGACTTATAGATATGTAAGATAAGATTCTAGAGAGAAAAATTGTCCCGCACGACACAGTAAACTAATTTTCATAGCAGCTGACCTAGCAATGTATTCAATATAGTCTTTCCACTTCATGTCAGGTGAGAACATTAGCCCGAGAAGGTGCAGCGAGTCACTCTCCTAGAGGTTAGCATCAGCCATGCTGATGAAAGGCAGAAAAATGTTTAGTTTTGAGGGCATTACAATTAAAATGCCACCCTTTGCCTCAGTTAAAAACAGACTGAAGATTGTTTTGGATATCAGCAGCCAAATTGACTTTATTGAACTGATCAGTGTTACTATCAAGACAAGAGTAAATAGATGTGCCATCAACGTAGATACCAAGTTGACAGCTGATGTCATTGAGAAGGTCATTAACATATATTAAAAACAAAGTAGGTTCAATGATAAGGCCCTGGAGGACATCTGTATTATGAAAGGATCTAGAAACATAGCCATTCAGGATAACATTCATTTATTCTTTAAAAAATCAATGTTTCTCAATTGTTTTGTCCAAAATATTCTCAATATATGTCAGTCAAACTACACTTACATTATCTTATATAGTAATGTACATGTTAAAGAAACAGTTTTAGCCTATTGGAGAAAGAATTCGGTATTTTAATAAATTCAAAATTAGTTTGAATTTCAACTGTAAAAAGCATTTGGGCTTTGGACAATTGAGACCATTGATTCCATATTGTGTGGGAAAGAAATATTTGGATGCTTGTAAAATATTTACTTAAAATAATTCCAAGGTTTGCATTTACTTTCAATTTTTTATATAAAATTAATTACTAAGAAAAATAAATTTTTAACTATGTAAAATAAAAAACAAAAGTAATTATGGAAAAAAAAGTGTTAAAATGTTAACAAGGAATGCAAATGTAGATTTTTTTCACTCCTGCATAGAAACTTTTGGAATCTTCCAGCAATACTTCACTCAAGTATGATACCCTCATGTTCATCATTCTCTTACTTCATCTTGTTGCAATGAGGCTGTCATGGTTAAAGTAAAGGGATGCTCAACCAAACAAAAAAAATGGGATAATTAAGCAGCATAATAAAGGTTTGAATTTCAGGTTCATTACCAAGATATTAAATATTCCTGTTAGTACCTAGAAATGGATTCAATATAGTTTTTCCACTTCATGTCGTCTGAGAACATTAGCCCAAAAACGAGTCACTCCCCTGGAGGTTAGCATCAGTCATGCTCATGACAAGCAGAGAGGGGCCCCTTAGATGATTACTGGAGAGATATTTAGTTGTTGAGGCGTTAAAATTAAGAAGCCAATGTTTACTCCAGTTAACAATGACAATAATATAGAATGGAAACTATTTTCTGTTGTCGGTAAACATGGAATTTTAAACTTGAATTAAAATCTCTGAAACATCAACGAATTAATTGATCAAGAATTGCTTGTTATCGTACAGTCCAGCATTTGTTTATAGGGTTTTCGGTTGGCGAATGGGATTGTTGAAGATCATGACACTCCAGGAAGATGTTGATACATTAATCATTTAAAGAATTCATTGATTCCAGGAAGATTTATTTTTACAGAACGAGCGCTACTGACAATGTTACAATGGTAAAAATTGCGTTCAATCATATGAAACCTGTTTTGTTTAAGATGTTTTCCATCACGTGTTTTAAACGCCAGTAATTTACGGCTATCTTAATAAATTAGTTATGAAACAAGACCATGGCTACCCAAAAGTAGACATTTGCACACTCGTATGTATTCACTTCTCTATAGATTCACTGAGGTAATCTTTGGTATGATGAAGCAGTTTCCATATAGAAAATTTCAGCATTCATTGCCTGAATAGCTAGCATCACTGTCGATTCAAATTTCTAAAATATGTTTCTTAAAATAGTTTTTTCAAGGAAATTGGGCTGCTCAAGTTCACTGCTATAGCCCATCCACGTACTGATGGGAGTATCTATTACGCTTTGTTTAAGGTAGTGTGGAAAGTCAACATCTTCATTATATGATTGTATTCTCTTCTACTTATATTACCCATTGTTTATTGATATTGCTGTTGGATTGATTGATTTTTTACGGTGTATCTACCTTTTGTGGGTTATTTAAATCCGAAACATATTCTTGGATTATAAAAAATTTTTTTTTTTTTTTTTTTTTTTATCTGCGAATGAATATTGCATTAACAATTATTTGGAGATAATAATTATTTTCAAATACAAGTCCTACCATTTAAAAATACAAGTCCTACTATTGAAAAGAGAGATGCAATACCTTTCCCAAGGGTACTTTGAAAGTGAAAGTAACGAACCCGACTGGAATTCGATATTCCCGTTATCCATTACACCATCCACATATACAAGATTACAGCATCTCGTATTACAAAAGCTAAGAAGTACTCAAATGATGTGGTTCTTCATATTTAGCAAGCTTCTTTATGATCGTGTAGCGTCAGTTTATAAGGTTTCTTGTCTTTTAGA